>JWZT01005396.1:3925-23004 GCA_000827895.1 Thelohanellus kitauei
CGATTCCTGCCATTTGGGGATTTTTCAAAATTTATGAAATCCTTCCCTATTCTATGAACTGTGGAAATTTTAACAATGAACATTCGCGAGACTGCAGAAAGAGACCTGTTGTGAGATATGGCGTTTACTATATGCTGACGGTATTCACTGGATACACTTTTTTACGTTCTTCTCCTTTTTGCGTTCTACGATATTTGTGGGATCTGTTTATTCTCCGAATTTTTAATTTTTATTAACTTCCGTTTTTGATGACAGTTTTTCGAATTTAATTGACAAAAATTCCAATTCAATGTTCGCAACTTCCATTTTAAATGACAAAAGCTCCATTTGTTTCTAGAACCCTGTATTTTTTGACAGTATAGATCTGTTATGTCTGAGAACCTCCAATATCGGCGTTTTAAAATTTCTGGAATTACCCAAAGCGCATTCGTATCTTATGATAAGGAGTTAATCGGTTCAAGATATTTAGAAAGGTGTATTAAAGATCTCAAAACGAGTTTTTGAGAACAGTCCAGATTTTTCCGAGGTCATATATTGTCATCTAATCAACTATAGGCTCATTAAGCGTGAACACTCATTAAAAACAGGGTTCAACTTTGAATTAAATGAGAGGTTATTAGATAGGATAGTATCAGTGAAGAGGTTAACCGTCGAAGTATCGAACCGGTTGGAAACAATAACAACGATTCCTATCAAAGGCATCAAATGGTCATTTAAACTGAAGGCTGAACAATCCTAATAGTGGATATTTAGGTAGTTAAGTGCAAAACTAAAGATAAAAAATCACAATAAACGAATCTTGGTCAATACTCTGACACCACTATGTGTTCCAGTCATGAAACAACTTGACAAAAAAGGGGGTTTCCTTCATATTGAGATCTACTGGATGGCCAAATTTGAATAATTGAATTTTGAGATATATAATATTTGACGACCATATGATTTGGTTAGATGAGTAGCCACGTGGTTGATTCTGAAGTGAATGTCGAAAAAAAGCATCAATAGTATGTTTATTACTGACCTCATTTATTATTTTTATAACGAATATTGTGTAATATACCGGGTTTTGCAAAATATAGGACTGTTTGGATTAAAATACATGATTGTTTTTGAAAAATATGTTTATTAAGACTCCAAATAGAAATAGACTTTATTTAAAAAGTTCAAAGCCAAGTTAGCAATCACAAAAAACTAACAGTTAGTCTCCATTTTGGTCTTCTCTGTTCAGGCACTGTATAAATAAGCGACAAAATAATTAGAAGTTCAAAGATTTAAATTGTTGAGGCATTTCGTATTTTTAACTGTTTAAATCACAGCTTATTAAAGTGTGTGGCACTGCATAACTTTAAGAATTGCAGGATCAAAAACATATCATAGATTATAGTTATAAAGATTTCATCCCTTACTAATGTAATTGAAACGCACAGCTGTTTCAAAGTAGTAATAAGCCATCGTTTATAGTGTCATGTCATTTAATCTAAAATTTACAGATGGAACTTTTATGATTTAGTTAGACTTCGCCCCCCCCCTTTTATTAACCTTCAGTTTAGAGAGTTATACTCGGGAATTTAACAGGAAAGACATGTGTAAGACGATCTCAAACAAAAGACCGTGAAGTAAAACAATATAGTGACGATTATTTTACGCTACGTTTCACTTCAATTGGATATCTGGAATTGAGTAACCCTGAAAGAGTAAGTTGTGGCTAAGTTCTATCGGGTGAATTTTTGAATCAGAGTAAACTGAAACATATTTTATCACAAGCATCCGAACACTGTAGACAATGACATGAAGTATTTTAAAATGTAAAGCTGATAGAGTCTAAAAAGCAAGACTTGACTCAATAAGGAGTTGCAATAAAAAATAGACGCGTTATAATCTTCTTACAGTGCCTTGCAATTGATTTTGTAGACGAGGAGCGGCCTTGATAAAGATCTCGAATTTGGGCAGAAACTCAGATTTTTCCTACCAGGTTTTGAGACCAATAGCGGCATTTTTATTGAAATAAATTTGTGAAAATAAAGAAGAACTATATCGACCAAAATGAAAAAGTTTAATGTTCAGCATGCATGTACAAAATGAAAAATAGTTACTATTTTTTCGAATATGTGCCTTAAAGAACAAAACATTCTTAGAGACTAAAGTTGTGCCTATCTGAAAATAAAACTAAATTTATTAATTTAACCTTTTTTGTTACTTCTTTTGATTTTCTGTTAAATTCCTTGCTACATCTCCCATTATTCATCTACACAACCCGCTTCTTTCGATCAAAAACACAGTAACCATTTTTCATGTTGTACATGCATGCTGAACATTAAACTTTTTCATTTTCGTCGATACAGTTCTTTTTTATGTTCACAAATTTATTTCAATAAAAGTGCCGCTATTGGTCGTCATGGATGCCGTTATTGGTCGCAAAACCCGGCAATGACCTGTCTGTATCAGCCGATTTCACAGACAATGGTATCCGGCATAAGTACGGGGCCCGTCAACTGATGCTGACGAGTACCATCCACAGGCGGAATCTAAAAGGCAAATTGACGCCAATGACTTCTCCCTCCCCAACCATAAACAGTGAATTTCTCCTACGCACTTCAAAGCCTGTTGAGGCTTCTTGTTTACCTGGAGACGGAGGCTGCAAGAGTACCTAGAGCTTTACGAACTAACATATTGGTGGCACATCTAAATCTATAAAATATCACTCAAAGAGAGGATAACTTTTCGTAGCGTTAAGCAGAGCATTATGTGTCATGACTGTAGGATTTTCTTATTAATCAAATACAAATTCTGATAAGATTAATCATATACTAAATTGGTTGTACTGGTTGTTATTAGAAACCCTAAAAAAGTGGCTCAAACATGACATTCCAAAGACATTGACGTTTAGTTAAAACTCATGTCTCACCAAACATTTGATTATTAATATAAATAACTATATTCCAGCACGTTTGTTCAACCCCAGGGTTTAATCGCTCTTTGTAACATCTGATATGCTCGCCGTTCGCCGTTAGTGCAGTGTGTATAGATCATGTTTGTCTGATTGAAATTCTGCGGGTAGTTCTCGTAGCGCCAGGTTATTAGCTACTTGCACGGCGGGTGCATTTGACAACCACATGGCCGATACAATACGAATAAGTGCGCGCCCCGTTTAGACGTGAGCTTGTCTACCGGGTTTTGCGATCAATTAATCGCACCTAATTTTTTTAGATCTGATATCAAATGATAGTTTACTTCAATTAACGCTTTGAATGAATTAAACAAGATGACGATGATAAAAAAATCATACGGGATAATCAGTTTGGCAAATGTTTTTTTGACTGTGGAGCGTAGGACAATAGAATGCAATAAGTTAAAATATTGTAAACGTTCATTTTTTCAGAAGCAGGAATCACGCGTTGTGTTTACGTAGTATTCGCTTATTTAAAATTACTTCAAATGAACAAATTCTAACTTTCTACTAAGCCAAATAGAGTTTTCGTTTTTTTATTTCTAGATTTCGCAATCGTTTGTGTATGCACGTAAGTTTACAAGTATTTAACCTGATTAAATTCTATTGCTATTCGCTCCTCAGTCAAAAAAAAAGTCGCCAAACTGATTATCCAGGTCGATAGTTTTACCATCCTCATCTTGGTTAATACATTCAACACGTTTATTGAAGTAAACTATCATTTGATACCGACTCTTTAAAAGAATTAGGTGCGATTAATTGATCACAAAACCCGGTAAACAAGTTTTTTAATCATAAATATGCTAAATTATATAACGTTTATACCGTATAATTCTGAAGAATTTGGAACATGATTAATACAAAAAGTTTTCCTTATGTTCTTGCAACCATCCATTAAAACGTTTCCAATATTCAATACCTTAAAACAGATTGAACAGCTGAAATTTGTGTTCATTTATCCCATTTTATAGCAGATACTTAATCCTGCCATTAAGTTCAAAGGAAATAATATATCCTATTGCATATTATACGAATCAGCTATTTTAGACATTATACTCAGATTTATAAATTCAAGCATTTATATTCATAATGATACGAAACCTGTGAGACTTGTTTAAAATTTTATTTCCATGAGCTAAAGTGTATTCAAACAAGTTCTTTTGATTAGGTCGTTGCACTGATTAATATTACTCTGAGTCAATATTATCTAAATCAATTTTAATTTACTAAAAAAGGTGTGCATTGAGTTTGACTAAACGACCCACAAGAAATTGGAACAGCTTTCAATATCTTCTTTTCAATGCTATATTCCATTAATATGAGAGTAGTATAATTTTTACATCGATGAATTTAAAGTTGGGATGAAAATTGTGGATTTTGTTGCTATTTTTATATTATAACTCTATCAGAAACGTATGAATAGCATTCTTTGTTCTTAATGTAACAGAAAGTCAATCAAAAAGCTGAAACTAATTCTGAAGAATAGCAAAAATATATAAGATTATAATTATAAACTAATTTTATATCATTCTTGTTTGAGATGCTGATTCGATTTACTGTGCTAATAATTCATAATGATTATTCGAATTCGAGCGATCAGCGAAACATCATGTTTAATAATATGATAATGATTGAAATTTTGTCTTGGGTCATTAATTATCATAGTTTTTGTGTTAAGGATTGATTATTGGGCTTTTCTTGGCTATTTTGCTTTTTCGTACTCAACATTTTCAAATTTACTCGACCTTTTTTGAATTAAGTTTCTTGAGTTTGAAAACAGAAGGCTGAAATTTGAAAAAGTGAAGATTTTTACATATAAGCGATCAAACTACATGTTCTTTTTAACAAAAAATCGATCGGGTAGAAGGAATTGAATATCAAAACGATCCAAATCGATTTTTGTTGATAAAAGATTGTCTGCATCGATGCTCATTGATTTTACTTTGAAAATATTTACGGTTAGACCATGTTAGTTGGTTGGAAGACCATGATCACAATTTAACTTAGGCACATATTTTTAATATCTTAAGGAAACTTAAAAATTTGGGGAATAGCTAAACAAACCGAATATCATCAACTTGACGTGAGATTTGATTTTTTCTCTTCATCCTGAAATAACCAATTAAGGCATTTAATTTTTTCATCAAAATCTAACAATATAAGTCTCTTATCTAAGATGGGATAAAAATTACAAGAATCTAAGAGAAGTTAACGCTGAAAATTTAATTCCTTGTTCATATAATTGTTCTGAAATTTTCCTCGTTGTTTGTCGTTCCTCAATTTTTTATAAATGAACAAATAAAAAGAGTTGTTTCCATTGATAATGCATGCTGCCATTATTAAAGCTAGCATTGATTGTATGTACATGCTTGGTTACTTTGTATATGACCGCTTGAGATCTCCCAACATATTCGATATCGTGCCACTCTAAACATGGTCCAAATATATTTCAACAATGACGTCATCAAACTCTCAAACTGTTTATTCAAATGATATTAATTTGGATTCCCATTTTGAAATGTATTTACTGCTTTTATACTTTATTTATCGAAATAAATGTGTAAAACACATATCGATTTTAGTTTTATAGTTCCTTGCTAAAACACTACTTATCGCCAGTTTTGATGGATGAACTTGATTAAGTATCGAAAAACTTGGAAATAAATCTATCAATGCAGTTTAGTGAAAGATTCCAACAAATGAACTTGTTAAATAAATTCATGTGCAATATTTTATTTATTATTTTCAATTTATTGCTAGTTGTATTTTTCAATACGATGAGAAACAAACCTGTTTTTGGCTATATAAATAAGTAAACAGCTGAATGATATAATTGTAGACATCAGAACGAATCTTGAAAAGTTGATGAACTATTTTCTGAACAACTGATCGCGTTCAATCAATAAATATATATAATCTACCTGACATATGATATTATCGTTAATGGGGTAAATGATTACTCGAGCAAACAATACTTGAAAATATTTAGAGATCAAACTTCTTCACAGCAGCTCAAAATTATGGATTTAATACCTTCACAGAAGTGACACGTGATTTGTCTTTACGCATTAAACTTTGAAACAGTTATTATTGGTGAAAAATGAGGTGATACAGGGTTTATGGTTCATTTTGGTACCTCTGCTATTCAATTTGGTGGATGATAAATTTAGGTAAAAATAAAATCGAATAAAACTAAATAAAATTGTTTAATTTTTTACAATTTAGTTATTTAAGGACCTTTTCATATACGTCAACAAGGGTCCGTACTAACCATCGCAGTCTTGTTTTTGCTAGATTACATGTAATTGAAAAAATTTCTAGCACCGAGGGGAATTACAGTGATTCTTAAAGTATCACACATTCAGTCTAAGTATATATATGTTTGTTGTGCGATGAACAGATAGTGTATAGTAGAGAAGGAGAAAAATAGCCTACCTTAAACGGAAAAATGCTTATGGGATATATCGAATAAAACAATATAATGAATGCTCTGTACGTTGCAAATATATAGGACGTTAGAATCCACGAGGTCTCAACAATTTTTGACTGTTTTACAACGAAGGGTTGAACGATTTCTTATTAATACCCAATTCACCGTTGCTAAATCTATAGAGGAGGTGTTTTCAAAATGGAAGGGTTATGCCAAGAGCCGTATGCCCGATAATTAGCCAGAGCTGTTCAATTTCATGACAGAAGGGTTAGCAACCATTATTCGAGAAAATTTTGATGGCTACTACAGAAACATGAAAACCTACGTGAGAAGGTTCTTAAACAGTGAAATCATATAACAATAAAAAAATGTCATTAGTTTGTCTTTCATTTTTCTTCCACCAAATTGAATTGCAAAAATACCACATCAAACCAAAAACACTTCAAATAGACAGCACTAGAATCATTGGTATATAATATTCTTTCAATCTCCAATAAATTTTTAACATGAATATATTTATTTTCTATGAATGTAGCCTGTTGATGTTCAAATCATTTTAATCGTGTTTGATCCACGAATCAATGTCCCTTTCGCAAACCTTGAATCTGGTTGTCAAGGTTTTTTGGACCTCTTAAGGATTAAACAACACATTCTTATACATTAATCAACGAGCTTCCTAGTTAATGATACAACAGTATTCATCTTGTGAGACACGATCTTTGGTTGACGCCAACGAGAAGTGTGGACTGCCCGTTTAAATTACAAGAACATATTCAAGATGTCGCAGCTCTCACGAGAAAAGAAACCTGGTATACATAAAGTCACTGTGAATAATTTTCCACGGAACTTTGGAAGCATCTCGAATAAAAGATTATGAGAAGAATTATTATCTATTAAAATTTTAAACGATCAGATATAAATAATTTTTTAGCTGAAATTCGCAAAACCCTGAATATCCTCAAGTTCTAATTATAAGGTTTTTCTTTCCACTTAATAAACCTTGTAATTAACTCAATAAAAGTTGACAAAAAATAAAAATTTCTTGTATAAGCGTGATAATAAACATTTCTTTAGTTATAATCTGATTTTTTAGCTCATTTGCATCTTCTCAGCACCATCTGTTGTAAAAAATTTAAACGGTATTTTTTCCAAATACATAATAAAATTGTGAATTCCAATTAAGAGGAGGGTAACCATGTAAAATAATAAGTAATAAATGATTAATACCATATTTTTTCGACATCATATTTTGACCCCATATTATCTCATTCTCTCTTTGTAAAAAAGTCCTCATTTTTAGGCATTTATCGCAATACTGTTCACGTATGGCTGACTCCTTGCAATAAAAAAGGCTATAACAAACCAAGAACAGCGTTCTAGTTTTTTCGCTGTCATCCATTTGGGGTCTTCGTAAGAACCCTATGGCTCTTATGATGTTTGAAAATGTCCAATATTTTGTTTATCTAGTCACGTTTACAACTTTCGCTTTTTTTACTTCAATCCTAGATGACCATTGGTTTACGCCAACATCTAGCGGTTTCTGGCGATCACTTATATTTATGGTTTTGCCTCGACAGAGTATTTTAGAATTTTTGGTTTCGACTGAGAAAAACAAAGTTGATTAAAACAGAATAATAATACGATATGTGAAGAAAATTTTAATTGGGTGCAACGTTTATTAAGTTGATTGTAAGGATTATTAATTAGATTGAAACCCCCTATATTATAGGAAATACTTAGCATCTTGACAGTGTCTCAAACGCCTTTTAGAGATTATGGAAAAACACGAATTTGTTAAAATCATATACCTAGCAGTATTCTGTTATTTTTAGAGTCAAATAGTTTATTTAACATTTCCTGTCTATTATTTTTAAGGAATAATCAAAACCTATGTTGCCCTAAGGAAGAAATTAAATCACTATGTAAACCCAACTCATGAAATCAATTCTTAGATCATTATCAGAGATTTTCAAGAAAGCTAAACAATAGTGAATTCACATTACAATAAACTGTTGAAATTATTATGGAATAATAGAACATATGGATGATATCTTAATCCATACAATTCAAAAAACCATGTATTCTGTTTTTTATAATATTTCATGGGATCATGAAAAATGCTGTTTACCTAGTTTCAGGTTTTGTGACAGATGTTTAATGTAATTTAAAGAGTTCCTCAAATTCTAAAACTCTCCAGTCAGTTGATTTGTGGTCGGAATTAAAGCATCAGCTTGAGAAAAAATGCAGAATAAAAACAAATGCCTAAAATTCAGAATATTTGAACCATAAATTTAAGATTGACCTTAATCAAAAAGGTTGCTAAGTTTCAGATAAAATAGCTCTGGATGGCATTCAGCAATCATAAAAATGCAGCTATCGAATGATCAAGCCCTGATATAGAACGTATTAACTGAGACGACATAAATATTCATAACATCGTAGATGTTCAGAGAGGAATATAATGAATAAAGCAATATAATTATGGGTTTCCTTGATGAAAAATTAAGAGGCCAAGGTCGGGAAATGAATGCTCAGGGTCTAAAAACAGAATGGAATATTTTCACCCATATCAAATTTCGAGATTCATAAATTCATACTTACCATCAACGGCTAAACCATTGTATTACTCTGATTTATGTATCGGCCCAATAGTTAACACAATATTCCTAGAAAAAACCTATATTATGATATCGGCTAATGCCCGCATAACAATAAAGTGAATTTCCATAACCTATGGTGTATCACAAAATTTGGATTAACAACACAATCATCAATTAACAAATGTGATGAAATAAAATCATTTTGGAAGCAAAATACTCAACTATGCTAATTTTTTTGTTTTAAGTCTCGTCGGATATCTCAGATTCAAAAATCTATATATTGCTTCTAACATTAGCGCGTAGTCAAACGTATTGAGGGTAATATCTTTCATGGAACATGCGTGACGAGAATCTTTCTTCATGTCCCATAGAACTCATCCTTGGTGAATACTGGCCTAAAATAATTTAAATTTATGACTATCGGAAGGAAACATACTAGAGTCATAACCATATGAATGGCCAATGGGTTCTCTGTACGGAATAGATGTATGGAACTGGTCAAATTGGTCTCGTTGAGTATGGAATGGTGAAACCTCGAAAGGAGGAGCGATGGAAAGCGACGATCGAGAAAACAGTAAATGTTGAAACGGTGGTGGCGGATAACTGAAAGGTGGTGGGGGAGAGAAGGGTAGCGTAGGGGTGATTGATCGCTGTGGTGGTGGAGGATTGAAAAGTGATGTTAAGTTAAAAGGAGGAGGAGGATGTATGGGTTGCGGAAAATCGAAAGATGGTTCCAAATAAGGAGGGGGGTATGAGGGTCGTGTGTAATCGAAAGTCGGCGTGGCACGTGGATGATGATAGGAGGGGGGTGGATAATTGAAACTTGGTGACCGAGAACCTGTGTTGAAGGAGGGGGAGAGGATGCTGACGTAGAATCGAGAGGTGGCTTCGGTGATGGAGGAGTATAAAGTGATGTAAAACTAAAAGGAGGGGGAGGAGGGGGAGAAAAGAAGTGTGGTGAAGAGCCGGAGGGTGGCTTCGAAGGGGTAGGGGGACCTGAAGAAGAGTAAAGCTGGGAAAGATGGGAAGTTGTGGTATAATGACCATAGTAAGGTCCCGGAGGCGGAAAACCTGGTCCAGGAGGCCGTGAAACAGGGAACGATCCGCTGTGAGCAATCACCGTAATAAAATAATCCTATATTAAAATTAACATGACTGGTTTGTTCATCATACAGGTGGAAAACTGATATACTTTTTTGTCGCAACGTTTGAACAGCCCTTTAGCATGTTTTTTGCAGCAATCCTCTATTTCTTTAAGTTTAGGCAATCGGCCGAACGCTAAATAAAACTATGAAAATACTGGAGACCATTTTCGATGCACATTTAAATATTTTTGCCCATTTTTTCTGTTATATATATCGGTCACTTCTTTTTTAGACAGTGAACCAGACTTTGGCTCGTCTGTTTCCTCGAAAAACGTCGATAGATGCTAAGAATTTAGAACAAAATCGTTATAACAAAAAACAATAATAGTTAACAACACAAAAATATAACTGGTGGTTACTAAATAAATAATTGGTGTATATAGACTCATCTTTAGATCCAAACAAACATTTTTCATTAAAAACTCATGAAATAATCAAAATTACACATAAGGTAAACATTTCACCACATTTTTTTACTTAGATTAAATGTCAAACCACCATAAGCGAAAAATTAGTTTTATATGAGAAAAATAAGCACAAAATAGTTGTTAATTAGAATAGGCGGTAAGCCCATACCCCTATCCCAAAATCGTTTACAAGTACGAATGATTATGGGAAGACAGAGGAGAAACACCTTTAGCCACGTATAATAAATATAGAATAAAGTCGCCACCATAGGCGGGAAAGCACACCAAGTTCAGTGAGAAAAATGTCATTATTTTATTGTCAAATTCATTATGGGACCACTCTGGGCGAATCTGATTGGGTACATGAATGTAAGATCTTTGAATCAGCAGATAATTATAAACGTCAATATATATATATATATACAGAGGTAGAGGTTGTGGGGACAAGTGAATGAAAAATAATCAAGAATGATGAAACGTAGTTGATTAATAATTACAGCTCATTCTTTACTGGAACACTTATAAAACTCCAAGATAAGATCGACCTCGATCATTAATGTAAAAGAGAGGACCAACATTGTTCCAACTGCCTGTAAGTGTATGATGATCGTAAATGATGTACACGTGACAGATAGAAAAATCTATGGAAAATCGATAAGTACGATAAGGATACATATGTCCATTTAGCGTATAAAAATAAAATTACTTACCGAGGGACATTTGAAAGAACCGCGTGTTTCGGAGGGAGGTAGAGTCATCAACATCAGGAGCAAGGAAACGATACTGACAACTGCCGGGGCCTTTTTTCCACTCATTTCATGATTCTAAATCATTAAAACGAACAAAATGAATAATGGGATCAGAATACTTACATTGACAGTTACGAGCAGAAAGATATTACACCGCTAATGACGTGATTAAATTTGACGTCACTGGGTGGAAGATTTAGGATATAAATTGATGTTGGCGACGTAAAACATAGTTGATGTAAAAATGAAGCATCACTTATGATTAAAATTGGAATCTGTTAGTTCCTGAGAATTCATAAAAACTCAGGATCGGAGCATATTTCTCCTTGAAGTTCAAATGCTAAGTTCGTTCCAGTTTGTTGAGCCACACAGTTGTGACAGGTTGGTGACCCATTCGATCAAAATTCTGCTCTTTGACCTTCATACTAAGCTACAATATATTCAAGCTGTGGTACTAGGATATTAAAATACACCAATTCAGTAATTAGGTTTCAATAACTACCAATAACAAATTAAACCGGTATATTTGTTTATTTTCTGCAATTGTGTGTAGTAATTTTGCAGCGAATTTGAACGACTCACATAGTGTAGGCTTGTAAGTAGTCAAGGAGATTAACCATTACAGGATTCTCATCCTAAATCGCACGTCAGTAAGTACAGTAAACCCTGTCTATTTTTCAGCGAATACACAAATTTCCTTTAATTTTGACTAGGAGTACTATTTCGTAATTTTCGTTTTTACATCACTTAACATCCGCAGAATAAACGATTAGCTCCAAAATTAATATTAGTTAATATTAACCTTAGCATCAAAAAGAGAAGGAAATTATCGAGTATTTTTAACATGCTGTTTCTAATTATGGAACCGAAGATTCATCGCCGATGAGTGAGACTTAAGACAGATTAAGAAATGTAATAGTTCATTTTAGCCTCAAACTACATAAAGCTGAATGTACTAATTTGCAAAAGCTATATGAAGCGTTAATTAAGGTGCAAAATGAACTACATTCTAAATTTTCATGCTATTTGGAGTCAACTTAATGGGTTTTATTGCGCTTTACCACCATTTTTTTGAAACCGCGGTTTATTTTTCCATTTTTTTACAAATCTTGTCCCCCAATGGCTGGAAATTAGAGAAGGGTTACTATTTACAAATAATTTTTTAATGAAATGACACATTATTTGCGGTCTTTTTCACGTTAACCACGCATTCCATTTACGTTTCGCATAATTTGAAGAAAAATGATGACTCTGCATGTACCATACAAAATTTATGAATTTATTCATATAATTAATAGCGCGTTTTATCAAGTGACACAGAGGGATCTCATCGGTTACTTCCATCAAACAAAGGCGTATAGTGACTAATTTCTGAACAATTAGGTTATAGAAAATTAGGTTATGCCTGGTTTAATTTATTCACACCATAAATAAAAAATTAAGACTCGATTTTCATTTTCGGATATTTCCAAACAACGCTTATTGTAAAGTGTAAACTTTATTTTTAGTGATTATGTTGGGTGGTGGGGGTGGCAGATGTTGGGGGAGCTGACTTGTACTATTAAGCTGGGCACAAATTCACAAAGTAAATGACCAGGTCGCCCTCACCTAGATGGTATGAGGGAGGGGGGGTTGGTGGTGAGGCCATGGTGGCGGAGTTTAAGGTGCCCTTCCGTGAACTTCCAAAGGAAGACCCACCCAGGTCAGAGGGTTGTGGCCTCACAAGGACTCCTCTCAAGTATACAAGGGGAGCTGATGGCATCGGGTATATTAATAAACATGGTGTTTTAAAGGTTTCTATATGGTTCAAAATCTATAAGAAATTTTTGGTATGTATTCTGCGTATTTTTGTCGTTGTTTGGGTTTTATGATGTGGATTTAGCATGAAAAAAATGTGTAGGTTATTCAATGGTGGCAAGTTTCATTTTTTATATAGATCAATCATTTATAATTATCATGTGCGAGAAAGGATGAAAACCCTGTAATTTTACCAATAAATTCACGAAATTCTTGTTATGCATTCGGATTCATCATCCTTCTTCAAATTATTCTAAACGGTAAAGATGCATGCCTGGTTAACGTGGAAAAGCCCGCGAATAATATTTATTCATTTTCAAACAAAGTTATTTGTATATTTCTGATGCGCAATTTAGGATATGTGTGCAGTTTAGGATGAAAACCCTGTATACAAGTTGAATTATTGGTTTGCTCTAGTCACCACGCTTAATGTGATATTTCATGATTAAACAACGGTATCTCTCGTTTTCGAGGATAAAAAAAAATAGATACTCGTAAGTGATTTTTTACACCATTACAACTGCATCAGAGTTATCTTAGAAATTTCGATGCATAAATTGTATAAACCCTGGAAGCACAAATAAATCAACATCTCCCGAATCGGTCCCGATGATGAAAACGCACCGAGTTATTACTGTTACAGGTTCCTCAGGCATTAATAAACTAATCTTGTCTAACAATTAACTAGCCTCCGATTATTCGTCTTCCTCCTTGCTACGCCTCCCAGGGTCATAACCCGGATCCAACAATTTCCACCAAGTATATTCTATCATGACCATCTCGTACTATTTTATGCAGCCACCCATGATATTCATATTTACTGTTTAAGTATGGTCATTAACACGTTGATTACAATGACATGAGCACACCCCTTGACGTGGTTCTCATGAACATCGTAATTTATGCTGTTTTATTAGCAAAACTCGATCACATATGAACCAGTTATTCGTGAAAGCTATTTATTACGTGAAAGTTTAATATGATGAGAAATGTGTTTTATACAGGTGTTGGACCGTGGATATTAGGGGTGGAAAAAGGAGCTGAGTCCATGGCGGTATGAACTTACACCTCTTATATTGCCTAGAACGAATTCTTTCTGGGTTATTCACTTTTAAGGTCAATTTTTTTCTCTATGAACACGATGTGGAACTGCCTGATTAGACATTTATAGATTGTTCAAAGTTGAAAAGCTACGCCTCATTTGCATTTTTCAATAGAGTCTATGTTCTTGAACTGGTCTGCTATTCTATTTTTTGGTCAGACTGTTCACGTATTTTTTGTCTCCTTTTGTGTTCGTCTCCTCTTACTGTTTTTCTATTTAAGTCAATTTTATAAAATATTTAAATTTAAGGGTTTTTCATCCTAGATCTAACACCAGAAATTGACATAACAATCATTTGACTGTTTAAACTTTGACGTTTACCGAGAATGGTATATTCTATTTTTAACACATCTGGGAGCAACATAACTTTTTGACAAAGGGCGCATTTCAAGAGGGTTAAAGTCAGGCCTATAAGACGCGCCTGTGCATAATCCAAACTCTGTTTGAGTTATTTCCATTTATTTCAATATAATGATTGGTATCATTTTGAATACACTGTTTTGGAGGTTTAAATATTGGCTACACACATATATGGATACATTTTCGGGTAAACAGGGAATATCAGATTGACTTTTTTATCAAAAGTCATAATTTTAGCGGCTAAAAATAATAGGCCTATTTAAATACGTCACCACCAAAATTGGACCTGTTTGGTGAATTACGTTTTATTCACGATTTTAATGTTGATATTTCTATTGATTGTTGACTTTTACACGCTCTTGTTGCATGATAAAAATGAGTTAAGAAAATGATTCAAAGATTACGGAGAGTAACCATGATCCAATCCAAAGAATAACCAGTTTAGTTTTTGATTCCCATTGGAAGGAAAGTATTGTGATGAATCCCGAAAATTTTAAATAGTGTAAAATATAATAAAATGACAGTTACTAGTTTATTTCCTGCCTCAAGTAATTTTATTAGGCAAGCAAAGGCCGTAAATACTGTATAATGAGATTTCAGGCAAATCGAAACACAAATTTAAAACGAAGATATAACTTTTAACATTGTTTGGAGCTTCCAAAATATGAGACAATTCATCTTGAAAGGATTTAGTCCATAGGAGTTTAAATACTCTAAAATTGTCTTAACTTTACTACCCTTTAATTTTTTTTCTTTTGTTTTTATAAAGAAATACACACATGGGTGGAGAAGTCAATTTTTTTAATGTCAACAACTCTTCAGAAACATCAACATTTAGGGCATAACATACACGTAACTCGTCAAAATTCGTCAAATATTCGCGTATGTGTGTTTAAATTGGCCTACTATTTGTATCCGCCAAAATTATGGGACATTTCATCAAAAAGTTAATATAATATTTCTATGAGCATTGAAAACGGCACCCAGGTTTTTGTGTGTTGGCAACATTTAAACGGCCAAAACACTGTATTCAGAAAGAGACCAATTAGTATAATGAACTAAATGGAAATAGGCATAACAGTGTTTAGATTTCTCGCATGAGTGTTTAAATGGGCCTATGACTTGAACTCGCCAAAACTGTGCCTTTTTTCAGAACGTTTATGTGTTTCCCAGATTTGTTTCAAATGGAATGCACATTTCTAAGAAAAAGTCAAAGCTCAAACTTTTAAGTGGCTGTATGTGTCGATTTCTCATGTGAGATTCAAGATGAAAACCCCGTAAATTTAAATATTTTATTGTAGTATCTTTAATAAAAAAACAATAAGGGGCACGAACAGTAAATAGACAAGCAGTATCATCACGGACTAACCTGGCTTTTAACTACTGGGTCTTACTGCCAATGGCGCGATTTTATTAAATAAATTTAATAATAACTCTATGAAAGAAAATGGAAGAATTAGCATTAAAAATGGTAGTTCAAAGTGAAAAAATATTTACCTAAGTAAAATGTTGGATACTGCTGAGTCTACTCCAGGAAACCTTCAGCCTGTTCAAGAACAAAGTAAAGATGAATTTACCAATAACCGGAACAAATGGCCAAGTACAAAGAATGAGGTCTGCACGGTCCATATTACAAGAGTTCCTTTTTCTGCACTTTTCTTGCAAAGTGAACCAATTTCAAATTTTTGTCTCAAATTACAAGATATTCCTAGAGACTAAATAAATATGTGTATTTGAAATTTAAAACTTATGTCAACGAATTTTGACTGTATTATTTTATTTTCTTAACTTTCTGTGTAAAATTTCTTATTACATTCCGCGTTATTGGATGTAAAAATTTCTATTAGGGAATTGGTTCCGGTTATTGGTAAATTCTTCATTACTTTGTCCTTGATCACCCTGAATGATTCTTCGCATGGATTCAGTGAAATAAATCCTTTTATTTCGGCGATATATTTTTAACTTCAAACACAATCTTTAACTTCTTTCATTTAGGTTAATACAGATCTTAGTTCTTAATAATTTTTTTAATAAAATAGCGTTAGTGATCACAATACTAGATTTTTAAATCAAGTTAATTTCTATCTTGAGTCTTAAAACACATATTTTATCAAAAACGTTCATTCTTTTCTATTCAAACAGTCATATATCTTACAAATCCTGGTATTTACATTGAAAAGCTAATCGATGAGGTAGTTTTTGTGATTTTTCAATCTCTAGCTGCTTCTTTCATAGAACCCAAGAACGAAGACCAAAAGAAAAACATGGAATCGCCGATACCTCATTCTTATTCGTAGGTATCATTCCCAAGTTTGTACCAAGGCTTTCATACTGCCAATTTTTGTATCCATATATGGTGATTTAGAGTTATTTAATAGAGTTGCCACGAATCAAAAATTCCTTGGGTAGGCAAAATAATAAACATGTATGAGTCAACTTTTGACATTTTAACTCGTTTCTATTTTCTGAAAACCATTCATGTTTCAAAACTAGGATATAATTTTTGACTAACAACGGAAAAGGTTGGGAACTCAAAAAAGAATAGGGCGATGAAATAAAATAGGAATTGACAGATAATTAGCACCTAATTTTTTGATTGTCAATCTAGTACATGTGTAAACCTATGCCACCTTCGAAACATTTCCCAAAATGTGAGTATTTATCAAAATACTGCTCACTTGTTGGTGATTCTCGGTTAAGCCACAAAGCTATGTCAGACGAAGAATAAAATTCCCGTTAATTTCCACCTATACTCTTCTGTCGTCATTAGACATCCTATTACATCATTATTCATCAAAAACGTTCTTGAGTTTTAACCAAAATGTCCAAAAATAAGAACAATAATTAAGTTAAAATTTGCAAAAGATTCTCTCTGCAGTGCTTCCGAGGCAAAGCCGGTAGATTCCAGGATCCAACCAGTACGATAGGTTTCCTAGATCTGAGTTTAAGTTCCTGACATGGTTTTTAAGTGTTTTTCTCTAACATACTCATGCCAGAATTCAAAATACTCTTACAATTCAAGAAGAGAAGTTCGATCAGATTCAATTATGGGGAGTAATGAGAATGAAAATAGACATGGCATAAAGATTTTTTACATCATGAACTTTTTTCGAGTGGTGAAAACAGATATTTTCAATCATTTATAACCCCACAGTAAATTCTATTATCGAAGTGAAAGAGTTAAAAAGACTTAAACAGGTTCACTCAATAGTAATACTTTATTATCAACTATCTCACAGATTCTTCGTAAATCTCCAAAAATAATTAATGCTTGGTGGACGTGAATAAACGTGATTCGCCTTAATATTATTCCAGAGAAAATTTTTTTTAAATATTAATTTTATTCGTTAAAAAAATTGGGCATTATGGGGGACAAATTGTGTATTATTTGGAGGTATGGTGAACGTCTAATATTTTTTTATCGTCACATTTGCAAATCCCATTTTATGTTTTGCTATCAATATGTCCATTGGCTTTGGCTAACCTTATTCGGTTCATGGTCATCCAACCCAATGTGAAAATATTTCATTCAAGGTTCTTATGAAAATTTTTAAACAAACTTCAAGATATGAAAGTTGACTTATAAAAGGTTTACAACCTCAACCACACGAGTAAATTGTCGAATTATGGGTAATTTATTAAATTGTTTGCCACATTTATTAATTTGGCCGGAAACCCATATATGCTCAAAGGTTTTGTACAAGGTTTTACTTTTAATTAATATAATTCGATGCCTTAAATTATAACCACAGGTTTTGAAAAAGCTAGTATCATTGATCAAAAGTGAATTTTACAAGATTAAGATTAAATTGATGCTTTCGTTTGGTAATGCACGTGTTATAAAAATCAGAAAGTGCACGGTATTGTTTATATATTATTCCAACGATGGAGCTTTTAACATAAAGCTCCCACAATGAGACCGAAATTGTTATCACAATAGAACCTCGATTAACAGAATACAGCATTTCCAGAGCAAAAATGCCAGCTTTCCGATGGCAGCTCTTAAATCAGGTTTAGACCCAAGAATAAAAAAATCCGGACGTTATATAGTATCAATTAATTGTATGATTAACTGTCAGGCCTTGGCGGTAAACGACAGCGGGAAGATATTTCTTGCCCGTTTTCCACGTTTATTATAATGTAGTCAAATCTTTTTTATATGCCACTTTTATGTGACTGTTAAAAGACACGAGTCGTGAAAAGTCTGCATTTACGCGCACAGCTCAATTATCACACTCACATCTCAAAGTAGAAGCGACGAACTATTCTTCAGTTTATCTTCCTGCAACCCAACGCGGCAGCTAATGGGAAACCTATTGATCGAGGAACCATAGAGATCTTCAAGCACCACTACAAGCTCCTGCTATGCCCATGCTTGAGGCCATGGCCGAGGGAAAGGAGTTCAAGTTCACGTTGCTTGACGATATGCACGGTGCACGGCGTGCTTGGGAGAAGGTCGGCAAGTCGACGATCAGGAACTGTTTCGCGAAGGCCAAATTCATTAAATTGGAGATCCAAACTGAGGCACAGGATGCGAAGCTG
>JWZT01005397.1:18686-44949 GCA_000827895.1 Thelohanellus kitauei
GCAATTAAATAATAAGCGGTGAGCTAATGTTTAATTTATTAATAAAGTTTTTCATTAGAATTCATCAACAATTTCATAATTCCTGAATCAAAATGATAAATAATTATCGGAAAGGTCTAAAAAATGCTTGAAGAATTAGATTCTTCTTTACCGCCTAAAATTTTTTGCATTTTGTTGAGCCCTATATTGGCAATTACAGCATGTTTAATGATTTAATTAATTGCAAAATAATTAATTTTAATAATGCAGTTCCTTATTATGGGTCAGAAATGGTGATGGATGATATATCTTCTCTTTTTCACAAAAAATATCTTTTTACCCTTATAATTCGGGGCAATTAAACTTAATCACATGAGGGCCGGATTAAATAAGATGATGTCTTGTAGCTTCTGATCTGTTTTTTTAAACCGTTGAAATTCAAGGGTTGTCACTAAAGATAGTATACGTTCATTTTCGAAGCATTTATTTTTATCTCTATCATGAGTTTGATGGAATAAACTAATACGGCTGAGGGCCGGAGCTTGCCCATCCATGGTTTAAACCTTCAATAACATATAATTCAATCAAGAAGCAGAGATGTTTATATGTAATCAGCAATCAAAAGGTAAAACCAACGATTCTAAATAATGTTAATACAGCCAGATTCCGCATTGCATAACTCGAAAGTCAAGAAATTAAATCGCGAAGAAAGTCCGCCAAAATATCAATCTTGTGCAAAGTACAACCACGTAGATGGATCCAAACTTGCAGTTGCTTTAACTGATGAACGCATGTTATGATGTCGAATGGAATCGACAGAAGCGGTGTAAAACCCTAGAACTGGAAATATACGAATATTTTCCACTGAAATCGCATAGTTAGCATCAAATTTAGCGATCTCAATGACAGTTCATTGGAAGCTAGTTTACTAGAGTATTAATATTGACAATAGAACACTCATAATTATGAAAGTTTAACTCGTTCATGACCTGTTTGCGTTGTTTGAAAATGTTTGTGCTTATAGAATTAGCATGGGGTTGAAATTGACAAAATAGGATTGTGACTGATGTATGATGGAAAGTTATTTGTGATGAAGTAATGTGAAAAAGACTCAAAAACATAAACTAACGAGTACAGATGTCGGGAAAACTACATGTGAGTGGATCATAATTTGATAGACTTCGACCGAGTTCTTGTCTGGCAACTTTTTAACATTTTAACCCATCTAGGTTGTCATCGAATTTCTGACCTTTCTACAAACATATCATCATATTTGGAAATAATTTCATTCCTTTCTTTGGTGGAGATAACATTTAGTTGAATTCCTAGATGATTGTCGAACATATTTGGGGATATATGACAATCATCAACACAAATTGTAACGGAGTTCGAGTCACTCTGCATCAAACGGGTAATACCTTTGATTGGTCAACGATCATGATCTTGTTTTCTGAGGTCAAGGTCAACTGTTTTTGTATCCATTCGGCCTTCTCATTAGGCCGAACGCTAACAAGTGACACCATAACCGTGTGTAGAGATACGGTGTTTGATTCCGTTGAAGAGGCTTTGTTTTTGATTAGAAAGCTCGATATTTTATCTGGTCAGTCCTAATCATACCGTCGTGAGTGCTGATTACGTTGCTAATTTCGTCGATCCAAGAGTTCTTGTCTTCAAGTGTCGCCGATTTGAGGATCATCAACTCATTGAGGTTAGAAATCCCAAACGCGGTCGGTATTTTATCATCAGGATCCTTTAAGAGGCCGACTGTTGAAAATTCAAACTCCGCCTTCTTTCTGTACTTCGAAGAACTTTGTTTGACGCAGCATATGATGTAATCGTTAAACTAGTTATTGAGAACCGTACGAGGATCAAGTGACAGGTCACAAACTTGCTATTCTTGTGGCTCTTTCTCATCAAATCACCTTCCTTAACGAAGGACTAATTTTGGACGATACTTACTCGGCCGGCTGTAACAATATTTAATGAATCGGCAAACATACTCTGAATCTCAAACATTTTGGCGGCGTTTTTCTGATAATATTCAAAGTACTGATTCGGTAAGTCGATCGTTGGCTTTGTGGGCTGCAGCGGACATTAGATTCAGAGCATCTAATGATAAAAGTAAGAACTTTTGATGTTTTCATATTTTGCACTTTGAGGCTCCGAATGCTTCAGTATTTCTGTGTTATCATCATGCTACCATTCAGCATTAAATTATAGCGAGGAATTCGCTGAATCAGATCTAACATATGGTGAGTCAGTCGCAAGTTTTTACATTCCTTCTTTTTTTCGATATTGTTTAGATCTGCGGCAAATTTTGGAAACTTTTTGGCGATGTTGGTGATGATTCCGGAGCAGTTATCGTAGCTCTGACAGTAGATAGTATATAGCTGTTGACGTTAAATAATTACGTTGAAAAGTGGGGCCAGCTTTGTGAAAATATCTCCGATCTCACTGTCTTCGGTCCAACTTTCTACGCGTTCTTTTATCATTGGCAGGAAAAAATTTGTGTGAAAACCAATGATGCAGACCAGATTGGAAAACATATCCTCAATAGTTTTGGCAGATGGATAAGATTTCTCGCTGGGATCGGCCTTCAGCAAAAATGGTTTCCTGAATAACTAAGTCACTCAAGCACCAACTTCGTCCAACATGGTGATCCGTTCTACATAACTTCAATTATTAAATGTTTTACGCTATTTCGGTTACTAGCAGTTCGTCGACAATTTTTTTAATTTTAGCAGTCTTTTCAACAACAATATTACATTTTTGATTCGCAACGCTGCAGCTTTCTCTTCATCAGACATGTCTTTCTTCGGGGTTAACGTCTGACTGTCAAGGAGATGAGCTTCTGATGTAGAAGGGGTGATGGATGACTCAAGTGACTCCAGCGAACTCATGTCGACATCAGATGGCTTTGTTCCTTGAATACTCGTATTAAACCCAGAAGAGGTTTCTTTCTGTATCTTACTGCGAATTGGAGCAGGTTTAGTTCGTGTTATCGTTTTAGAAACAGCTGATGACATTGAGAAATACCAGTTTGAGATTCTTTTATTCTAGCCGAAAAGGCATTTATCAGGTTTTTTGTGGAGTTCGTTTTGATGGGTCTGAGTGAATTATTCTTCTGTTGGGCGTCTAAATCATCTACAACCTAGGATTAGCAAAGGTTATTTTTCCTACCAGAGGGTTATCATCCATCGATAATTAACGTAAAAAGCACGTATCCTTAACAATTCTGGATCAGAGCTATTAAAAAATTTCGATTATTTACAAAATTCGCTCGTAAAAGGTCGCAAATATCTAAATTTGTCTGACAAATTTTTTTTGTTTCCGTTCAACAGAAAGTTGGTAAATTAAAATTGGCTAAAAATTTAAAGGCGTGTATAGACGATTGACGATGGGGGTAACTATTTTAATTGGGAAACAATAAACAAATTAGGTATGATTATATATAATAATCCGTTATTAATCGTCAATGCTTAGAGTAACAATATGGGCGTGCCGAATTCTCACAATCTTGATCAGTCTTGGAACCCTAAACGCTAGCTATCTAACCATTTAATAATTTTCACTGTTGTTATATGTCAAAATCTACTTTTGGCACACCATTTTGGGATAGTTTGAACGAAAATATTGCAAATGTGATGCGTATGAAAGGACCTCTTTCAATTGAAAATATTCTTTGAAGTTAAGGACAAAGTCAGGCGAAATGTCGAATTCGGACGGTGACCCGACAAAACTGGCTTCGCGTAATATATCCCCGTTCCAATACACGATTTTTGTCTACAGTTATTTTATGAACTTAATAAGAGATTTTCCTGATTTAATAAAGATATGCACAATTGACAGATGTCAGATCCCGCTAGCCATACATATAAAGGGTATTGCAATTCTATATTCCCCTCCTTGCAATTCTATATTCCAACCATCGAACTTCTATATCGACACTACCGGGTTTTGCGACCAATAACGGCATGTTTAAATGAATTTATGAACATAAAAAAGGACTGTATCGACGAAAATGAAAAAGTTTAACGTTCAACATGCATGTAAAATGTAAAAAATAGTTACCATTACCTGGTTTTTCATCGAAAGAAGCGGGTTGTACCGAAAAATCACGCGAAATGCAACAAGGAATTTAACAGAAAATCAAACGAAGTAACAAAAAAACACTTAAACTAATAGATGTAGATCTATTTTCAGATAGGTATAACTAGTCACTAGGAATGTCTTGTTCGTTAGGGAATATATTCAAAAAAATGGTAACTATTTTTCATTTCGTACATGCATGCTGAACTTTAAACTTTTTCATTTTTGTCGATACAGTTCATTTTTATGTTCACAAATTTATTTAAAAAATGCCGTTATTGGTTGTAAAACCCAGTAGTGTCGATATAGAAGTTCAATGGTTAGAATATAGAATTGCAATACCCTATAATTAAAAACATTTATGTGTGATTATTGAAAATTAAGCAAATCCATATTTAATTCAAGTATTTTCAGATTTTAACCCAGCTGCGAGAGCTTAGATAGATTTTAATGTTTGGCCCTGTTTATAGGTTTGTATTTTACCCATCTATCATACAGCCACTACCAGTGGCCTTCAATATGGAGCGAAGCAAAATATAATTCACTCATGCATATAATTAATATATTTTATTCTTTGGAAATTTTCATTGCTTCAGCTATTAGAACTTGTTTGAACACGTTTTGGATGAGCCATATGTTACACACTGTTATCAGGAACACCTAGATACCATATACGAAATAAATCTATCTATTACGCTTTTGCACATCTACAAGATTTTTGTGGTGGTAATATCCATATCACAAGCGGAAGTTGTGCCTGGCGTGCCGTTGTTCTTCATTCACACTCCACTCATCGGTCGTGTATGTTCGATTGGTGCAGTCTTATTTTCAACTGATGACAAGATTCCAAATCTTAACCCTTGGGCATATGTGAATATTTGTAAATTATAACATCAAATTAACTTCAATCCCACTTTAAACCAGCTTCTTTTTCAGCCAACTAATTTAATGTTCAAATGATATAAATTTAGAATCAATAAATCCATCGTAAAATTCAAATCAGGCCAGAAATACCAACTCTTCTCTCCCAAGGCTATCACGCCAACACAGATCGCTGAGAATTTTCATGATTTAAACGTTCATTGCCACAAATCTTTGATGAATTAGCTTTGTGCGAAATTAAACCTGTAGTATTTTCCATTTAAGAGGTTCTTTTGATCAAAACCCTCGGAAAAATATCACAAAATCGGCGCATAATTACTGATATTAAATTTTGTTCTAATCGTCGGAGCTCAGCCTTTTTGTGTAAATTGTTGTAACGCATTAAAACGATGGTAATTATTAAATTTTCGTTACCAGAGCACAATAAAAGTCTCGATAACGATTTACCTTTGCGAATACGAGAACCGAGTCATCGTTTAACAATGAAATGTTACTATTAGACTGAGTTTCGTTTCTTAACATGGTGAGGGTTTATGAGTTGATATAACAGACACAATACAGGATTTTCTCGCCAAATTGGCGTATGTCCAGTCCAATTTTGTGCGGCTATTTTTTTGCGGCGGTTTCCGGTTGAACTTGGTTTTTCGTCCGCTGATTTGGCCTGGACAAACGCTAATTTGAAGCGAAAACCCTGTAATATAAAAAACTACAAAAAACCTCAGCCATATTGTCGAACCCAAACTTGTCAAGTTTGACCAAAATTAGCATAAGTGCCGTTATTGGTTGTAAAACCCAGTAGTGTCGATATAGAAGTTCAATGGTTAGAATATAGAATTGCAATACCCTATAATTAAAAACATTTATGTGTGATTATTGAAAATTAAGCAAATCCATATTTAATTCAAGTATTTTCAGATTTTAACCCAGCTGCGAGAGCTTAGATAGATTTTAATGTTTGGCCCTGTTTATAGGTTTGTATTTTACCCATCTATCATACAGCCACTACCAGTGGCCTTCAATATGGAGCGAAGCAAAATATAATTCACTCATGCATATAATTAATATATTTTATTCTTTGGAAATTTTCATTGCTTCAGCTATTAGAACTTGTTTGAACACGTTTTGGATGAGCCATATGTTACACACTGTTATCAGGAACACCTAGATACCATATACGAAATAAATCTATCTATTACGCTTTTGCACATCTACAAGATTTTTGTGGTGGTAATATCCATATCACAAGCGGAAGTTGTGCCTGGCGTGCCGTTGTTCTTCATTCACACTCCACTCATCGGTCGTGTATGTTCGATTGGTGCAGTCTTATTTTCAACTGATGACAAGATTCCAAATCTTAACCCTTGGGCATATGTGAATATTTGTAAATTATAACATCAAATTAACTTCAATCCCACTTTAAACCAGCTTCTTTTTCAGCCAACTAATTTAATGTTCAAATGATATAAATTTAGAATCAATAAATCCATCGTAAAATTCAAATCAGGCCAGAAATACCAACTCTTCTCTCCCAAGGCTATCACGCCAACACAGATCGCTGAGAATTTTCATGATTTAAACGTTCATTGCCACAAATCTTTGATGAATTAGCTTTGTGCGAAATTAAACCTGTAGTATTTTCCATTTAAGAGGTTCTTTTGATCAAAACCCTCGGAAAAATATCACAAAATCGGCGCATAATTACTGATATTAAATTTTGTTCTAATCGTCGGAGCTCAGCCTTTTTGTGTAAATTGTTGTAACGCATTAAAACGATGGTAATTATTAAATTTTCGTTACCAGAGCACAATAAAAGTCTCGATAACGATTTACCTTTGCGAATACGAGAACCGAGTCATCGTTTAACAATGAAATGTTACTATTAGACTGAGTTTCGTTTCTTAACATGGTGAGGGTTTATGAGTTGATATAACAGACACAATACAGGATTTTCTCGCCAAATTGGCGTATGTCCAGTCCAATTTTGTGCGGCTATTTTTTTGCGGCGGTTTCCGGTTGAACTTGGTTTTTCGTCCGCTGATTTGGCCTGGACAAACGCTAATTTGAAGCGAAAACCCTGTAATATAAAAAACTACAAAAAACCTCAGCCATATTGTCGAACCCAAACTTGTCAAGTTTGACCAAAATTAGCATAAGTGATTGTAAACTTATTAATATATCAAATAAAGTTCCAGTTATCATCATCTTTTTTGCTTGGCTAAAGGGTGAAACCATCAAAAAGTGGTTTTATGGAATTATAACTATTCTTGATCTCCGAAACATTCTATTTTGTATATATTCTAACTTCTTTCAAGTATTCAAGTCGTTGGATCATTGGCCTCAGCGAATTTAAACAGTTTTTATCGAGAAAGGTCAATTTTTGGCTCAAGATCGTCTATCTCAGATAAAAATTCATACGTTCTGTGCCTGATAAAACTTTTTTGAAACCTTAAAAAAGTCAAGATGATCAAAATTTCTAATTGACTTGGTAATCGCCATAATGAATGTAAAGCCTTGGATCATTTATCACTAACCCATTATTATTTCATCTGAGAAAATGATGAACTCGGTGTACTTCTTTTGTTCAAAAAAGTCGACGGTTTTATAATATTTTTCCATCATCTCAAAAATCTGTTTAAAAAAAGGTTTACAATTGAAGGAACTATTATAAACAGAAACGAGGTAGATTTTGAGTCATGTTCAAAGTAATCAGTCCCTTGTTGAATTAATTTCATATTTATTCAACTGCTAACCTTCAAATCGTTGAACGTTGACTTGTTTTGTTGAGATAACTCTTTCACATTTGTGACGAAATCCCTGTATGAGTTGAGACTCTACGCATCACACTCTTCAGTTTCTGGGGATAACGCAGTACTTTCCTCTGAAAAATCTTCCAGTTTAAATTTCTCTTTTATAAATCTAGATCATAAACAAAGGTAAAATTTCTAAACAACATCAATTTTATATTTGAGATTATTGATTTGTTCCTTATGGATCGGAGTGTTTACTGTCACAGTGCAAAAAGAGTAAATGCTTGAGAAAATATTTACCGGGTATAAGCAATATTTCCTTAAATCTGCGTTGTAGTGCAGCTATACAAATAATAACTCTCACACTGCTTGTGCAGCTTGAATGCTATGAACATTGGCGCGATCCTTGGCTGTAACAATTTTATCAGAGGCTCTTAAGCCCCAATGTCTCACCTTCAATCTAGTGGCCCCCTCTATTCGATGTTGTATGTGAAATTGTGGAAACAGTGCCTCAACTCTCTAAAATATCAATTGCTCTGGACTGAGTGGTTTTCCTTAAAGTAACAGCGCTATTGTTTTTACTATTTCAGATACAAATTAACTTCTATCAATATTATTATAAGCCGCTGAATTTTTCACGTACCACATTATCCATGTCACAATGTCCAAAAGAAAAGCAGAATGAATCTAATTTTCGTTAAAAACTTTTTCAAGATTCAAGGAAGAGTCAGGTCTTTCAAAACGTTTACATTCTGTGTTATAATCATCTTTGAAACAAAGGGAAAAACTTTTAGATACTCTCATGTTTAATGATGCTTGTGCTCTTGCCAGCACTAACTTGCTCAACCAGAGATGCTGCAGTGATTTCAAGACTTGAAATTAATGGCAAGAATGAGAATTTTATAATTTAAAACTAAATAACTCTTAGTAAGTAGATATTGAATCAGAAGAGTAACAAAATTTTCCATATGGTACAGGAGAGAGATTGGTAGTAGCATTAGGTAATAAACGGAATAGAAAAAGCGATAAACTTTAGATTCGCAAAAGTACTGGTTGTATCCAACAAAGATCGGCCGAAAACATAAATGTATTCTAGAATAAAATGAAGGGGCATTGTGACATTGAACTCACGTGATAGCACCTCTATTGCGAGAAAAGACCTTGATCAATGGATTAGGGTGTTTACATTGAAGATGCCTCTTTCGATATGAAAAATGATTGAATGACATCAATCTTGAGATATGAGATAGATTATTTGTGTTAACACCATTGCACTCATCGTTCAAAAATTAGTAATTAAAATGCTTTGAAGCAAGTTTCATTTATGCATGAATTTAAATTATTACATACGACTATCATTACGATGTTCAGTGGGTCATCAACAAAAAATAATAATTTTCTGGGATATAAAGAGGGGGAAGAACATGATACAGTGACTTTTCAATCTTTTAGGTGAGATAGTGGTTTGCACATTCCGCAGTTTCCACTAGAGTGAAACTATATTGTTGTTATTGAGTTTTACGTCGAACAGGTAAATATAAACAACGTACAATCAAAAATAATGAATTAAACGACTTCTCAATCAGCAGTTTCGACTCCCTTTGATTAAACTAAAAGAAATTTTTGAATAACTGCCAATGGTATTTCAATACTTTTAATTCAGCGTTTGGAACTCATTGGGAGCGTTTCTGAAAGTAATGGCATAAAATATATCAGGCTGCAACATATTACAAACATGCGTTCGAATGATGCTGAGAATGAAGTTTTTAATTTTATTGACCGTGATGTCCAAGAGGCTGAAATCCTTGGATTAGATGAACCGCGATGGGTCAACCTTTAGAATAGATATCCGGATGGTTAATAAACAGACGTATAAGCATTTGACAATGTTCACATTTAAAAGTATTGATTTTTTAATTTGATAAACCAATTTAAACAACCTGGTAAAAAGGTTTTTAAATGTCGTACCAAACTTCCAGGAGGTTGAAATCTCAGGTATTGGTGAAGTTTATTGTAACCCCAAATATTCGATTTCAGAAAAGTTGAGGACTGGATCAATTCGAAGATTAAACAACGTGTCATATCCTTTTTCATCAAGGATGAAATCATGAAGGGCTAAAGATATTTGTTTCATGTTTAAAGTGAAATTTGCGAACGTGGGTTTAGTCACATGAAATCTAAAGAAACATAATCCGTCAACATGCTGATGGTAAATCATTTGAATAATTTGATGCATCCAAAACTCTTTTTCATCAGTTAACACTTTTGATCAGAATGCTGTTCACAAGTATCGTACCAAACACAAAAGCAGGATTCAAAATCCATCAATAAATGTATGAAAATCTTTTTGATGTTGGTCTAGATTTACGTTTATTTTTTGCAGTTTCTATGTTGTTTAGTTGTAGAATTTACTAATATTATTTGTGCGAGGTGAGCTTAAAAATTTGGTCATTCCCATAACTGAGGAATGCCTATACATATGAATACTTTCTTATTTATCATGTAGAATGATGGTATATAGGTCTAATTTGGTTTATGTAAATTTATCATTTTCATAGACTGTACACCAACATGTCGTATCATATTTTCCTCGTAGCACTGTCAAAAATTAGAGTGAGTACTGGTTGTAAGTAGTTAGCTGCTTGATTCAACCTTGATAGCCGATTACGCCCATCAGCAACCAAACACCAAAGATATAGTTGAATTCAAGCAGTATTTGGCACTTTTAAAACTTTATATCTATATAGTATTATGGGTTTAAAGTCCTAAGTCTACAAATACTCGTGTGGATGCTTAGATTATTTTAGATATCAAAGGGAGCCATTGTGATGTTATCTAGGATTAGTGGAAATAATTTATTTAAAAACTGCAATTTTTCCGTTATGACAGGATCTGAAAGGCTTTATTAGTGATGTTTATTTAACTGGATAACATTAAGCATTTTTATTGATATGAAACGGGGGTAGAGTATACTTGACGTCACTTTTATACACATAGGCTAAAACTTCGGCACAATGATTAATTTTACAATGTTTTCACCAATCGCATCAGACTCCGTAAATGGGAAATGATTTCCATGACATTGTGGAATTGCCCCAGAATGCAAGCCTTGCGAAGAATGTTCCAAACAAATGGTTGAGGACCAAAGGCAGGATATTTCTGATAAAGTATTAAGCTTTAGGTTGGAAAATAAAATATTGGATACTTTTTAGTTTAATTTCGTCTGCAACAGCTGAGATAGAAAACTCATCAGATCGGTAATGTGGATGATCAATTAATTACCAGGCACATTGCTAGAGAGATTTAAAATTATCCTTACGAAATTCCTGATGGATCTTAGAACGTGGATCTGATATCAGTTCAGAATTGCGCCACTTTATCGATATGCTCAAAGACATCTGCAAAAATGACTAAATCTTTCAGAAAGTTTAGCTTTTGGGATAATTATCAGATTTTATTGTGAAAACTGTCTGCAGGAAACGTGACGTTGGGAGAAACAAACATAATAATAATTCAGTTGATGAAACTGTAATTTCCAGAGCCAAACATAATAGGTGTATTTATCAATTATATTTTAGGCCACGATTTACTAAGGCAGTAGCGTGGAGTTCTCGGAATGTACAACGCCTCGTACAAAGTAATTTTAAAGCCTAAGCTTAAGATTGGAATCGTTATATGCGTTCCTAATTGAAATATCACCACTCTCGTGGCATTAATAATTAGGGTGTGTATTTTTGAACCTTAATCGACATGTTTCTGCTGGATCAATAATCCACATAGATGGTTTTGCCTCATACAAGGGTTTTTTATTCATATAAAATTAGGTTTATCCACATTTAAACACGAGACTGAAAAAAACAGGTTAGTTTATAGAGTAGGTGTTTAATATAATTAATTAGGACCCAGTAACCTCACAAATAAATAATATGGAGGTTAACTGGGCTGTTGTTTAAAAATCTTTGAAAAGGGGAAGACAAAAAAGCAGATATGTATTACAGTCAAAAATAGGTAAATCATATCAGGTTATTGTTCACGTGAAAAAACGTGGAGAGAACGATATGGAAAAACTCCAAAAGATGCATTAGAGAATATACTATCTCAAATTGCCGAATGTTCTGGTTTAGATTCAAATTTAATCCATTGTTTAGTTAAAGGTAATTTTATACATTATTGAAGAGATTCTTTGAAATTTTGGAAAAATATAAAGCAGAAACTAACAATGAACCCTTTCATGCCCATGATTGCCATATAGCAACAACCAACTTACGGGAAAGTAACTATATAATTTAACTACTGAATAACTTAAATAGATAAATATTGTTTGTGACTTTATCTATTCCATACTTGTCAAATTTCGTTATGTTGCAAACACTTCTTGATGAATAAAAAACGCCTTGAATTAAGCAACATCTTCGTTTTCAAAAGGTGTTTCGTTTACTGTAATACTGAAATTTGTTTCTGATATTTTGCCGTAAAAAATATTATGAAATCGAGGAAATATTGATCTATTAAAATGTAGTAATATCATAGAAATTGAAATCATCAGTGATCGGTAACCTAGTATTTTTCCTTTGTTGACATATGGCAACAATGGCCGGGGGATTGATGTAGTCTCTAATATAATACCACTATCATCTGTTAAAAGTATTTTTTTATCTATCCTAATGTGAATTAAAACTTTCTAAAACTCAATAGTAGTCTAGATAGGATGTTTTTAGTTTATTACGTTGTGTGATAATCTAAAAAACCAGTTTCTGTTAGAGGTAAAGAATAAGTAGACTCCACATTTGCCACAGAAATTCCGAATAATAGATTTTTTACAATACCTGCAACTACCCTCCTTTTTCACGTATAATTGTGGATGTCCAACACCCTCAAGTCGAATCTCTACAAGAGGGTTATCAGTCCCAATCCTTTTTTCTTTGGCTGTTAGATGGAAGTAAATTTCTCCTGGCTTGACATTAATTCGCCCTTAGTTAATTGAGTTTGGAAATACCAGCTTACTGAATCCCCAGAACGGATCAGATCACCATTTTGATATTTCTTTAGGTTTAATTACCATAGAAATGGTAGAATTGAATGCTTCGGAGACCAACCACTGCTCAAGGCAATCTATACTTGACAGAGAACATTTATGCCTACTAGGCTTTATGACTCAACTGTCCCAATGTCTGATAGTTGCCGACAGGCCAGCAACAACCTTGGTTCGTACGCGAGGACCCCCTATGTCCCTTTCTTTGTCGGAAGAAACTGAAGTTTTTAAGGGCCGAACAGCCAAAGAGAAAAGGATTAGGACTGGTAACCCTTCTGCAGAGATTCGTCTTGACGATGTTGGACATATACCATTACACATGGAAGAGAAGGGTTGCTGCAGACAATGTAAAAAAATCTATTATTTGTAATTTCTGTGGCAAATGTGGAGTCTGCTTATGTCTTAAATCTGTCAAAACTGTTTTTGCGATTATCATACAACGTAATAAATTAAAATAATCACATTTAGACTATTATTGAGTTTTACACAGTTTTAATTCACATTATAATAGATAAAAAAAATACTTTTAACAGATGAAAGTGGTATTATAATTAAGTGGTTCCATTATCCTCCCGGCCATTATTGCCAAATAGCAACAGAGGACAAACCTAGATGGCCGATCACTGGCGATTTCAATTTCTCTTTCCACCATTAAATAATCTACATATTTTCCATGCTAAATCAACATAATAAAACCCAATAAAAAAAAGACACTCAGAAAATATACCAAAATATTTTTGCTAGATTTTGAACCAGAGAGCAAACCTATCAATTATGGTGGTTTTACTATACCTTCTACCATATGCTACCCCTTACCTACTCCAGAGGAGTCCTTGTCCGACCAGAACCCTCTGGCCTGCGTGCAGATTCCATTTGAGGTTCTGCAGAAAGGGCTCCTTAAACCCTGCCACCAGGGCCTCGCCTCATCTCCCCCCTCCACATCCCAGCATATTCACCCAAATGAAAATTTACACTTTACGTAGTGTTGTTTGGAAATATCAGAAAATGAAAATACCGCCGTAATTTTTTATTTACATTGTGAATAAATAAAGCCAAGCATAACTAAACTTTCTAACCTAATTTTTAAATATGTCTTGGTTTGATGGATGCAGCCAAAGCAATCCCTCAGTGTTAACAGATAAAATGTGGTATTGATTGTAACTATGAATTCACGAATTTCTGTTGATACCTGCTGATTCATCATTTTTCTTCGAATTGTGTGAAACGGAAAAAATGCACGCGAGGCTAACGTGGAAAAGCCTGAAAATAATATTTTGTGTCATTTTTAAAAAATTATACTTATATTTATCATATGCGCTTTTGGATGAAACCCCTATAAAGGAAAATAAAAGTTAATTTATTTTTAATTCAACAAAAAATGGCCATTTTTAATAGACTCGCGTATGCGTATAAAAGTTGCGTTAAGTACACTTTGCCCCAAAATATATTTAGTGATTCAAGTTTTCAGATATAAAACCAAAATAAGGACAGAAAATGCAATGTAAACGTTTCTAAAAATGAATTTATATTATTTTAATCGTCAAGTTTAAAGTGTTGACAAAACAATTGGCCTCTAAAATAACGTTCAAAACCTTATTTTGATGAGTTTTCTGAAATTTTTTTAATATTATGTACTACCTAAATAGAGTTTCGAATCCATCGTATGTTGGCGACAGTTTTTATCTGTTACTACATGAATTCTAAATATTTTACCAAATCCAATCAACATATTTAATCTATCCTGCTCTCATACTAGAACATTGGGTGTGATAGAGATGCTCTTAAAAAGCTACAATTTGACCCATTTAAATAAATCCGAATGTAAGATGTTTAAAATCTGAAATCAAGACTGCCGAGACGACGATCAAACAACGGCATTTAATCGTCCAATTAGTACAAAAAGATTATTTACAAAAAAAATCCAAATACTTTTTTAAGATACTCCGTAAATAGTGTTTCATTCGTGGAACAAGGCCAAAAAATATCGAAGACGCCATCTTAAACTTGAGTTTTTTCAATAAGGATGGAGCTAGGTAAAATTATCCATAACCTCCATATTATAACTCAAATGGTTTGTAGCAATACATGGTTATTAAGAGTAAAAGTCCTTTATAATTTTGAGGCCTAATAATTTTGTTATAATATTAACATTTTTAGAAATGTTAATATGAACTTTCTGATCATAAAAACATTTGGGGGATAAAATTAGGGTTATTCTCATTAGATTCAACATTCATATCACAGCCTCAAGTGTATGGTATAGACTTAATTAAAGGGTTTTTCCGAATCCCCTTTTTGAGCCAAAATATTTTAATAAGTCATGGTGATTCCTTTTTAAACACCTCTTCGATGAAAAAACGCCTATCTGAATTTTTCGGTCGTTGAATCATCAAATAAGCTCACCAAACACCCAAGTGAACCTTTAAATTCACTAACCTGGATCGGCTGGAAATTATTAGATGCTTATTTTGATTCATTCAATCAAGCCATTTTATCTCATTTATCTACCGTAGAAAAAGATTAAGAGCCTACAAATCCTCTATGGTCAATTAATTTATTGCATTCCAAGCCTAGAGGACAAAAAATCAAGATTTGATACTTGAAAATAGCTCAGGCGCAACATACCCGGAATAACCTGAAATGCTTTCAGATATGGCGTTTCGTAACAGTCTATAGAACCCAACAATTTTTCCTGATCTGAAACCATCAATACCTATCATTTTAATACACTGGAGCAGGTCATCAAAGGTAAGTCCATTCTTTTCAGCCAGAATCCCTTGAAGATCCCGATATGAAGAGAACAAGGTTTCGAATTCAGTCATTCATTACAGAAAAAAGTACCAAATTATCTTGCTTTGATTTTTCTTCAAGGATCAATGAGATCTCCTTCTGTAGGAAATTTTGAATGTCGGGAACTTTGAAGGATTCCATCAGATGTTTTAGCTTCATTTTGAGTAGTTCAAAAGCACTATCTTCAAGGTTTTTAAACGTTCCGAAGCCATACATTCTGATTTGTTGAATAACGTCATTGATAGTTAGAACGAAACCTTTATTTTCGGGTTCAAGAAATGCCTGAATAAACAACATCTGACTTGGTCATATGTAGAATATGAATAGGCGTTGATGAACAATTCAAGATTATCCATAATTTCAATCAAAGATTTTGATTTAGAGGTTTTAGAATTTATTTGATTTTCTGATAAAAACAAACCTTTATTTTTGAATCGGAGACTAAAATATTTTTCATATATATGTGATGCTAATTCATTATCAAAATGTTCAAATTTTGGTTGGTGGTCTTTTAGATATTTTTGAAAACACAACTCAAACATGTTTTTGATTAAAATAACTTGATCATATATCCTGATTTTATTTAAAACACAAAGTGTTGGAACACATTTGAAATACTGTGATTGATATGCCTTACCGTGGCGGATTTGGGATAATCAGAAATGTGATTCTTTAATTCATGTTCAATATAGATTTCAAGAGTCTTTATTATGCAATTTTTAACTTTTTTAATCTTATTTTTGAGCTCTGTAGACAAGTTTTTGCACTCCTGCAGCTTATCTTCCTGGTCCAGATTAAACGATCGTTTTATAAGAATCATAAGATCGTCAGTGATAAATGAAAGATTCTGCTAATTTTTATGTATACTTCAAATCGATAGCATAGATTCATATTTTGAGACACTTCGACCAGATAATTTTCTACAGAATCCTAATTTAAGTATACGTTCCACTGTATTACAGAAAACTGGGCGATTGAGAAACTTGGTTTCAAACGCAATCAGATTTTTAAAGAAGTTTAGATTGTGGTACATGCTCAATATTTTGTTGTTTGTCGGCTATTTTGATCAATTTTTACCTCAATCATAAACTCGATGCATACAGATAAAGCAATTAACCGTTTTTTACTTAATGGATATCTAAAAATCCGCGAAATTATATCATTTAACGAGACGGAAACTGCATCATCCAATCTTAAATTCATCTACTTTTCATTTTCATTACTTGTTGGGTGAAAAATTGAGTTTCAAAATATTTTGGCATGATGATCTGCAGAGAATATAATGTTGAGGCCACATCTCGGTTTTTGGAAAATAAATCTCGTTTTATTTTCAAAATGGCATCAATAATTTGGTTATAGAACTTGGTTTTTAGTTCAGGATATATTCGAAGGATAATGTTGAAGATATTTTGGAGGTGAAAAAATTTGCAAACAAAGTATTTGACCTTTTTCAGATATATGTTACAGTGGATAAATAATTCAGAAAACTTAGACTATCACTCTTTTCTGGATCGTAGTAGAATTCCTGTCCTTTTTTTACAAAAATTTTGTCAAGGCGGTTTTGATTGTGCTCATTAGAGTTGAAATTGTAGAATTTTTTCAAAACAGTGTTCAAATAACTTGAAAATATTCGATATTTACTTGAAGATAGATTTTGTGAAAACTGAACGCTTGTAGGTATGATTCGGATCAGATATGTTTGTCAAATCAGCCAATTTGATCTTTGGTTTTAACTCAGGAATGCTGTTAAGAATAATTTGGTTGACTGACACAAGTTCACATTCAAATCTATAAATAATGTTTTTCATCTAATTATAACTACGAACTTTATTGGCCACAGATATCACTTGGTAGAAATTTTGTTCTCGCAAGTCTGAAAAAACCATATAGTTTGCAATAATTAATCCGATTGTTGATTTCATTGTCTCGTGAAATGATTCCAGTTGTTCTGAAATTTATTATACCCATTAAAGAGTATTATCATAATAATATCTTACAAATCAAACCTCAAAAAACAACTCTCTAAACATGGGATCTGATTATTTTGAGTCTGTATAGCTCAAATACATGTATGATAAATGTTATTTTTTCAAACTCCGGAAAGATAAAATATATGTAATTCTCGATTTAAAGTTCATGATCCCTAAATCAATACAGAAATTATCTGTCCTATCTAATTAGAAAATAAGAACATTCCTAGAAACATGGTCAGTTAACTCCTTCGTATATTATAATTCATATATCTGAACTTGGCCTCAGGGCTTTTGTTATTTCAATGATTATTGAGCTCAATACTAATGTTCTTTCTGATTTTAATACGTGTGAAATTGTGAGGAAAAATTATAATAAATACGCAAAGATCTGAGACAAACTTTTCAGCATACAGTCCCGAGTCTTTGAAATAGACTTAAGTATAAATAAGTTCAAAATCAAATAATTCTGTTTTCCACTTAGTAGGTCTTATAATTAGGTTAAAGATTGTTTAAATATAAGTACGGCATGTCACAAGTTGAAACAGTTGTGAAGACACTCCATCGTAAGCCTTCAAAAATGGTTGTGTTTTGTAAGATATTTAAATTGGAAAGGGTTTTTAACTTTCGGAAAGAATGTTTTCAATTGATCTATGATACAACACATTGTACAGGATTAAGATGAAGTTTGTTCTCATATCAGAATTGTAACTAACTAAAAGTTTTAAACTTCTCAGTTATTAGTGAAACAATTCGATCTTTAAACCCGTTCGGAAGAAGTGTTATTTTACATCATTTGATTCTTGACTCATCTCTACCATCTTCAAGGTATTTTTCATAATTCATATAACTGTCGCCTCTGGAAGTCAAATGAACAAGAAGACCCAGTAATTATTTTTTCAATTACTGATTTTCGATTTCAAAAATTAAAAATTTTGTCGAATTATAACCATTTATCTTGTATAACATGTATAAAAGAATGATATCGCCTATTATCGAATCCTCTCATCCATCTACTAAATTTAAAAACGTCAATATTTCAGATTAGCATATAGGAATATCTGGTATAACTTAGTGAAATAATAAAACTTTCATAATTTTAATGTAAACCAGCTCTAGATTTCTTCAGATATCAGCTGATTTGTTCGTCGATCATATCTTAGACTGGAGAGGGAGTCTGGTTCATGTGCTTGTTTGAAACACAAAATATTCAAGGCGAACAGCAATGAGCATTCGATAGGGAGTAAGGTAAAATACGTTGTCTATCTTTTACAAAATTTGGCTGTGAAAATGTCAAGATATATTTGAAATATACATACTCAGGTTTAAAGAGTTCCTTAGCGAGTAAAAATCCATAATAGATAGGATTATAATTTACAATTTGAATATATGTAAATCCGAAATATAGACTGGTGTTAATGAGATTCGAGAGAGTTGTGTTTAAAAAATGATATGGAATACAGTTTCTGGTTCTTCCATTTATTGAGTCAAAGTTATTATTTTTATCAGAAATCGTTGATAGTTGGGCATTATTTCATCTTGTCAGATCAAAAGGCAACTTTCTAAGCTTTTGATTACTTTTATGTTCAAAAAGTCACAAAGAGCAGGCTTTTTTATTACTGGTCTATTGACATCATATTATGAATATTCGAAAGCTTAAATGATCAAAATTTGCATGAAGTAAATTAATGTGATAAAGTAGTCGGGAGCTTTTGAGGTAACGATATTGAATCCAGTGAAATTTACAGCTTTCAAAAATAATGATAGTAGTTTTATAAAATTGTTTCAAAAAAAGTTGAGAAAAGTAATATTTTTGTTTACTTTCAAATAAGAACGAATGGACTTACGACTATCATTCCTTATAATATCCATGTTGTTGGAGATTAAACTTTTCAAATAGGATTCAACATTTCTATGCGCTCCAGCATTCTAGATAATTGTAATACTACCACAAATAATAGTTTCAAGTTGGTATGAATCAGCATCGATTCCACTCTCTCAAAATAGCCTGCAAACTTTTTGAAATGTATGCTATCAATATTACATCTTTCTTGAACCGATGCTCCTGAGATAATCAAGCTTAAATTAATATACTCTAACGGTTTATACTTTTGGATATGGGTTTGAAAAATGTTATATTTATGAAATAAAAAATTTAAGCAACATAAATTGAAGGCCAATTCACCAAACGCCTTCATCAGCGTATTGTAATGGGTTGAGAATGATGGCAAATCAGTGGACCTCGATAACCTTCTACTTACTTGATCAGAATCTCGTGAATTCCAAAAATGTTGTTGGTTAAGTTTGAAAATGCCACGAAAAACATGTCCATTTCCTGTTCTAGAAACCAGATACCATAAGCAAAGTCAAAAAATTTGCTATATTTTTAATAATCATGAATTCTGTTTCATATTTTTTTATGGCTGATATAATAAGTTTGTGAACCGAAATAATTTTGGTAGAACAAAACTGCTGGAATGTACTTAAATTCGATCTGAAATCAAATGTGTTTAACCAAATTATTGAAATCATCAACTATAGAGCAGTATTGACAGATTTTAATTAAAATCTGATTCAATTGATAATAATTGCTTATAAACAGGTCTTCCCACACCGAGCTATCGATCGTTTTGGTCAGATAATACCAATAATATACCTTCAAATGCAACAAAGTTTCTTTGTGTTCCAGGATATTAATATCATGGAAAAACCCAATTTTTATCGAAGAATCCAAAAACAGGCGCGCATCTTGAAGCAGATACTGCCATTTCTGCTTGTATTTATCTGAAATCCATTTCGTACTTACCGCTTTCGTCTTGATAATCACCCATAACAGATTGTTCAGTTTTGCGCATTCACCTACAATCACATGTATTAATCTGTATAAATATAACATTTAATAGTCATTTTCCAAATCGATTTAAGTCAAATTGAAACTGCCTAACTTCTCTTAAAACCGGCATCAACGTTTGCATTGAAGAAACGTGTACTCTGTTAAGATTTGATTTTATAGAAATTGAAAAATTTACTTTAGCTTGAATCATTTGTGCAGTTTAAACTGTTTAAAATAAGTGATAATACTTTTAAGAAACCTCAGCTATAATGATTTGTGAGTATTAATATATATACGACACGTGCTTTCTTCGTTTTATATTGGCTGAGACATCCTTTAAGCTGGAATCAGTTCTGAGCTTGTCCATATCTTTCCAAAATGTTTCTTGTCAAAAATATGCAACAAGTTGTTTGACATCGTAACTTGTATTATAACTTTAGTTTGACATTAATTAATGACAAAGATCGCACGGCATTTTGTCTACTGGCTAGAGCGTGTAGAAGAGAATCAAACTAACCATTTAAATTGGCAGAGCGGTAAATTTTATCCAAAAACAATCGGGCCCATTAGTTTAGAATGAGAAAGCTGTGAAACGCGATGATAACAGTAGTTTTGAACACTTTTAGAATCAAAAGAAAAATGACACACAGCTAGAGAATATTTATTCGATTCTTACATTTTCAGCAGATGGAAAGTGAATATTTTGAGAAATGAGATTTTAAGGTTGATTGTATAAAAGCACTCAAGACAGCTTTTTATCTTTATAGGTCGGACGATTGAACAGATTCTAAAAACATGAACCAATGTTCGATTTCGTAAATGGAAGATTAATCTTTATTTTGAAACATCTGAGAATCGCAAGTATCATCTTGATAAAATCTCAACGACCCTAAGCCAAAAATTACATTTCAAGAGTTTTGGTAAACTAGAATCAACAACTCCTATCAAGTATCGCGATACATCAATCAAGATCTTGCCACCATAAAAACCGTAGATGAAGGACAATTTTGTATTATTCGAACAGGAAGCTAGTCAACGAGTAGAAAATTCTCGTTGAAACATATTTTTATCAACTCATATTTATTTATTTCATAATTTATGGATCTATTAATTGAAAAAGAGACTACACTTATACCCCTATTAGAAATTATGAATAAATGGGAACAGACCTAAATCGGTCTATAAATCATGCTCAATTGAATCGATTCGTCGAGCTCATGAAAGATGCTCATATATAGACAAGAATCTTGGTCTCCCTGTCTTTAAATTAAGATTTTAATGCCATTATTATGTAATATTTAGTCTGATCCAATCGCCAAATCTGGGATGTTCATACACCATTTTCCGTGCAAAATGGCCGACTTTCCGATGAATACATTCAAAGGTTCTGACGTTGAATTTATTATAAAAAGTAAATTTTAGAAAGATTCTTTGTTGTGAGACGAAATCGATCTCACCAAACGACAGCACATATTCCACTCTTGAATCTGAATGAATATTCTCACAACCATAAAAAGGAGAATCTATGTAAATATCAATTTACTTATAAATACAGCATCGGAACTTTGAATGTCATCATCGAAAAGTCGGCCATTTAAGACGAAAAATGGTGTATGACTGCTAAATTCGAGTTCTGTGAACGAATATAATTATTTTAGATAAACATTAAGACTATATTTTGTGAATATCTTATAATTATTCAATAATTTTGGCCATTTGGATCACTTTATCAGGGCTATATAGTTTATATTGTTGATTAAGTGACTGGTTACGTAAAAATTCACGGTAAACCATATAAAATCAAATCCATGAAGATATAAACTAATTTAATAGCCATAACTAGGATAATATAGAGAAAAGATGATAACCAAGACCAAAATAAGATAGGAATTTGTCATTGAAACGAAAATCTAGCTACTTACATTGGTCCCAGTGGTATTATTAACACCTGTAGGGAAAAAATTAACAAACGCGGAATTACGTACAATTTTTGTCCACTCAATTTATAAAAACTATATGAACCGTATCATTTCAGTCAATCCAGATGTTAGTTACCGAATTTAAGAATTGAAATCTACCTAGTTTTGCGACGTTTATCGAGGTTCTTAACGATATTTTTTGCGTAACAACATTCTTATTATGAACAATAGAAAAAAAAACTCGACAAGACATGAGGAAACTAATTATCAAAAAGGTTACTGGAGAAGGCAAAGCGACTAAGGAATTATCAAGGGGTTTTTGAACAGTTTGGCTGACATACTAGGAAGAGACTGGTACTTTACATTAGCAATGGATAATGTAAAGTTTCACCATGTATCGCAAGACTTTAGAGATGCCTAACCATTTGAGTTCGCTTATTTCCTACGCTACAGTCCTTTTCTCAACCCATGCGAGAAAGTCTTCAAAAATTAAAAATTGTGTTCGAAGAAAGGGAAGAATAAAAGGCACAGAGAATCTTGTAAGTAGGATGAGAGTACTAGCCCCAGGCGTCTCGCAAGCGTTGTCAAATAACATTTTATACAGTTAATGATTTTCCATGATTTTATTGAAAAGCGAGATATCTTGATCGAGTAAATTAATTGTCCAATTTTATTTCGATTGTTTGTAAGAAAATTTTGTAGCTACGGGATAAATATCGTTAAAAAACACTCGAAAAATATAGAAAAACCCGGTAGGAGATATTTGGCTTCTTTAACATTCCAACATCTGTAGATCAAAAATAGCCCTTGGCCGTGTTCTAGTATCCAAAAACATAATTGATACTGCTTTGATCATCGAAATGTGGAACCTCGAATCGACCGGTATATTTTTCACCTACCCACATGATCAAGTTTGAGATATCTTCAAAACGCATCCAGTACCAACCACTTGTCAAATCAAGGCAAATTGAGTTTTTAAGTATTTTCACACTCACGCAGGGTTATACTTTGGTTAATTCGTTATCAAAAACGAAAAGAGGCATTCGATGAAAGTAATTGTCAGATTAAAACCGAAACTAACTTTTGGTTGAGACGGGGGTTTTCTTCATATTTGGATTTGTTCGATTCAATTTGGGTGACGAGAAATTTTAGAAAATTGAAAAATAAAATATGGGAGGTTTCCTTCAAATTAGGGGGAGGGGGTTCGAATCTATTTGGTGTGTTTAGTCTCACCAATTTTTCGTAATTTAAAGTCTGGTGCATTTGGGTTTGAGCCTCGTAACCAAACATTTTTTGAAATGGAAAATAAATTTCAAAAAATTATAACATACGGGACCTGGTATGATTCTCAGGGAATTTTAAAATATCGGCATTTTTGAACGTTACCAACTCCACTTAGTATACAGTTCCTCGCAATTTATTTCGAATTATGGTAGAAACGCAGTTTCATTTTCTTGGGGAGAGGATCTAACGTGACATTTTTATTGATTGATAAAATTTTCGATCAGGTTCAAAAAAAGGAGAATACGGTGGAAGAAATATAATTATATGGCCTCTCAAATCTATTGTTTCCAGTATTGTCCAACTTTAATGGAATGCCACCGTAGATGTTTAAGCCCTGAAAATGAAACATTGCTATTGCACTCGATTAATCCAACGGTGGAATTGATTACACCTAACAATTGCGTAAACTTATACAATCACACGGAATCATGTTTCAATTTGTATAACAGAAAACACATTAACTACTAATTTTAGCTCACCAGGTTCGTCTTCGTTTTCTTCCAAGTTTAATTGATGGATGAGAACAATAACTGCGCTTCTGCACCAATTCGAAATCAATTTTAAAGCACTGTATGCTTAGAAGAGTTTGTAGTTTTCTAAACAAACCGATTTTTGGAAATTCCCCCTCAAAACATAACAACCCAGTATGCTATTAGTTTGTAAAATTTATTTGCAATGTCAAAAACGTTGGTTAAAAAGACCTAACCCCAAATACACCTGAATGTATACTATGAAAAATCGGTGAGACCAAACACACGCCAAATATAATCAAAACTACCCTGTATTTTATTTGTTACTTTTCTCAAACGTTTTATCAAAATTTTTTAATCACCCAAATTGAATCGAACAAATCTCAACTTGAAGGAAAAACCATTAAGAATACCAAACCACAAAATATCTCAAATGTTTACTAAGAAACTGGGAGTGCCAAAACTCGTTTAATATTTGATGAAATAGACCACTTCAATTATCGTTGAAAATCGAAATATACGTAGGTCATTGTATATTGGATTCGAATTATGTTACGGAGTGGCTTGTCTTCACAAAATTATCCATAAACAAACTACCTTATAAAAATATTTGATTTAATGGCCTCGAATAGATTAGGAAGCCATTGAAACAATGAAAGTTAATAAAACGTGATTAATTTGCCTGCACATCAACTTTGAACAAGGCCTCAAAATGACAGATTATAAAACCAAATAAATATCATACTATAGGAACTATTTCAAGAAACAGGTTCGTTCCAACAACAAAACTTAAACAAATCGGTACCAATCCGTCGATTACTTCAAAAAAAACCATTGTTTTATGATTACATGGTTCCCAACACAAGTTTGAAAACAGAAAAAATGATGGAGATCCCATGTTTGACTTAAATTACTATACATTTTGCAAGATTACTTTATCTATCCACACCACTTGATTCTTGGGCTAAAGTAAAGAATACGCCCCTTAAACCATCGGCTTAAATGATTATTCAATATTTACATTAAATTTAATAATAATCTGCAGCGATCAAATGATTATCTAGATTTTTATTTATGCCAAGTATACATTCTTTAATACATTTTAAATGAAAATAAACTTCTAGAAAATAGTCAGAAACATTTTTTCCTCAAATCAATAACTGAACGGTCAATTGAGGTGTTAAACTTCTCCAAAGGGATACATAAAACCTATCCAATGATTTTCGGATTTTTTTCGCCTCTATTGGAATTAGACGAAAAAGTCATCCAAAATGGGCTCATTTATTTCTTCGTTTCATCAAGAGCGTTGATGCTATTTCTCGGAGAAATCATATATTTTAGGGTGTTCCAGGTTCCCTCTATAGAATTTGTATCGTTAGAGGCTAATTGCGCAACGAAAATTCCACAAAACAAGAATTTGTATTTATTGAACAATTTTTTCATTAAATACTAGTTAATTTTTCAACATTATGATTTTTTTGGACCATAATTTTTCTTCATTTTGTTAGATAACACCCAGAAAAACAATCTAACATTTCTGAGCTCTAACTATGCACAAAAAACAATTCACTCGATAAATTTATAAACTTGATGCGTACGATATGCTCCTGAGAAGTTCTAAATGGGACAAATTTCCCGAGTCGTCGATAATAGACGTAATTTGATTTGTAAAGTTGTCATACCTCTCTCCTCTTTGACCTTGAACATCTGTAATACTAATGGCTGTGTCGATTTTGAGATCCGTGAATGGATTTTCTAATTTGTTAACGTTTAAGAAGGCAAATATGTTTTGGTGATTAGCAGATACCATTGATGAAAACGTTCTGTGCCACCCTTCAATATTGTTGTTGGTTCTGGGGAGGCGATTCATAACTCTGTTCCCCTGATTCCGTAGAGAAATATTGAAGAGTGGGCTAAGTCGTCCTTGTCTACTAAAGCGCCCGATAAATATATCTTCAAAATACATAAGGAACTTGCAAAAAATGTGCCTTTGGTCGGATTAAATTATTGAATCTCCAATCTATTCGTAGTGGCTAACGGCTGCGTCATTAAAACAAAAAGCAAGGGAAACGAACTTTTTTAATTTATTTCTGATGTCCTCGTCGTTATTAAAGAGAGATACCAATCCCTGCCTTCGTATGCATCTCGAGATACATTGGGAAAAATGGAAAAAGATGCCGGTTAAGGCTATTGATGGGTAGACTCTCTTAAATCCATTAATTGAGACGAATTCAAAAACTCAAAGAACTGTGGAGGCTGTAAGGTTGG
>JWZT01005397.1:61239-73058 GCA_000827895.1 Thelohanellus kitauei
GGGGGGGGGGGTAACCTGCCCAATTATATCAGGCACAGCGAATACTTTTTCCAACAATGCCTAAATAGAGATGACATAGGTAGAGACTAAACTTAGTTTTTTGTTGTGATTAACCTAGCTTTTAACTGTATAAATACATTTACTTCTATCTTGATCTTCAAGAGAACATTTTTCTTGTAAAGCCGTCTTATATTTTAGTTCGTACCGTCCTATATTTGGCAAAAACGCAGTAAACGTAACTCATCAAAGTAATGAAAATGTTTACGCAAGTGTGTTTGTTTCCCGGCATTTTTTAGCCACCTAAATTTTGTGACCTTTGAGCACAAAGTTAATTTAATGTTTCAATGTTCATTGAAAACGGAATCCACATTTCCTTGGATATTCAACATTTAAACCACAAAAAAACTATTCAAAAATATACCAATTAGTATCCTGAAACAAATGAAAATAGCCCAATAAGTGTTTAGACTTCATGCAAGGGCGTTTCGATAGGCCTAACTTTTAGCCGCCAAAAATATGTGCCTTTTGTCAGAAAAAGTTTATATGGGGCTCGAATATATGTTTAAAAATGTATGCACATTTCTCTGGAAAAGTCAACATTTAAAACGTTAAAAAACTGCATTAACCTGGTTTTGAACTATTTAAATAAATTTTACTTCTATCTTGATCTTCAAAACATTTTTTTCAAAATTTGTCATATATTTGCCTCATACCGCTCTATATTTTGCAAAACCCGGTAGGAAACAACAGGTTATCGGATTGAATCCTTTCAGGTAATGGTAAAGCTGGTGATCCCTCCTTACGCACACTAGAAATTTAATGGAAACAACTTTTACAAAATATTACATAATAGAGGCGCCACAAACTATTCAAAGGAGAATACTCTTCGATTATCAGGAAACTACGTTACTTCAGGAGATTCCCTATCGATAAATAAATCATGTTTCACACATTTCAAAGGCTTTTAAAGGTTTAGCTCAGTAGTTCCCATGCTTCAAAAGCCTCGAGAAACTGAATCCGAGTTGTAAAGTTCATCGAGCACACCCTTTTTAAATTCTTCAACTATATTAATCTCATGTTTAATCTGTAGTAATCCTATATGAAAAATTAAAATCACTCATATTTAAATCGCAGTCAATTTATGATATAAAATAATATTTAATGATAAAAAGATTTTTAAAAATTTTAGATGACATAAAATTGTAAATATTATTAACAACCAGTCAATTTAGCTCCGATACCAGTTTTTCAATGTCTTGCCACGCCGATCCAGTTCCCATATCATAAGGGCAGAGAGTTTATCGTCTCTGAGTCTGAAAAGTTGCTTTTTATTTATAACTGTCAGCTGGAAATGACTGCTATCATTTGTAGGTAGAACCAAATCGACAAATGTACTTTTGGGCGAACGAACGTATGTTATGAAACTGTTCTGCAGGTAATAGTCGCCAGAATGACATGATATGGTTAAATGAGGATGAAACAGTGTTCTTTAGAAATCTACTTCTCGGTGTAAAATTAATTTCATTTCAATGACCTCAAATTGAAGATATTCATGTCATTTGCAAATTTTGGTTTAGGGAAACTAAAAGAAAGAATATATAAAAAGGACCAGATGTAGTTTTTATCTTTCAAAGTCTTTAAATCTCTCCTCACAAAGCTTCTTGAGACTATTCACTTTAACCCTCTACCGTAAAACCAAATATTTTTCTCAAGTAAACGAGCCTTCAGCGTCGGAAACGCATCTAAATTTCCTTCTGCTAATATCCGATAAACAGACGTATGTTCCTTTTGAATGAATATACATAATTAAAATTTCATGAATAGTTTATCTTCTCCTTGAAGCCTCACATTTAAACTGTTTAAATGAGATGTTATTTCTACCATAAATGTCAGATATATAAGATTGCCATCTCTCAAAATATATTCTCTTTTTGTTTGTAATTCATTCGTATCAGAAAGAAATAGATAGATATTATTTTTCAGTACCCAAAAACGTGACAGAAACTTCCCATTCAGTGGCAACTTGACTTCACAATGCAACAGTAGTTCGCCGTATTTCTCGTTCATGTCGGATAAAAAAATGTCTGAAATCTCGCCAATTCAGAGCACTGCTACGGATTTTGTTGACACATTGAGTAACAACATCCATGACGTTTTGTATATTTAACATTTTCCCACGCATGGCTTCTTGGTGAAGAATTTAATGATATATCAGTATTAGGCGACCTAGAAACTGTTCGAGTAAAGTTAGATATCCAAATTTATTATCTGTCATAGAAGGAGCTCCTTTTGTGCATATACTAACCAATTTTTGCCATTCTATGTTGTTAAACTCTCCAAGCGGTTTTAGTTTCGAACAAATCGCTTCCTTTAACAGTTCAATGTAAAATTTCAAGCCCTAGTAGTTCTTCAATGACATTAAAGTTGTCGTTAGTTGCTCGAACAAAAATTGGGAACGTTAGCTGAATCAGTAATGTCATTTGATTCATCCATTGTAATTGAAAAAAATTACAATTTTGAATATGTTCTTTGAATTGACGCTGAACATCGGTAGCTAGCTCTTCATCTCACCTAGCCATCGTATTATTTGATTAAGGGATCTTATCATTTTGCTAGCAGTTTTTATCACACCGAATTCTGGCAGCATTGTTAAATGCAGGCTTTATTATTTCTTCAACATCTATGAATTGGCTCCTCTTTTGGCTTGCAAAAATAAGAACGAATTCATACGACGCAAAGACGACGCTCTTGCTATGTTCTTCAGCCTTGGTGAAAAATGACTGCTGAGCTTCCAGAGAACCTTATTTTTATGAATGGATTCTTTCCCCTAATTCGAATTGAGTGGGCATATGACATTTGTTTCAGAATGTTTGATCGTGAAGTGTATCAAAAGATTAAATTTTTTTGATGTGCAACACAAAATCTACGTATCAAAAAAGTAGGGTTTTTCACATGAGTTAGGGGAAAATATAATATTAAGGATATATAAATACGGATTCCTTACCAACGTAGCATGGTTGAGTGGTCCAGTCATGAAACCAATAGGTGAGCATCTATGCGGGGTGTTTCGACTCCGTCCGGACTCACCTTTTACGTTACAATAAACTTGTCAATTCAGTCTGAATTGAATCCAGGATAAAAAAAAACTTTAACTTTTCGCTTGATTGCAACGTTCAATTTTGGATATTTTCGACCAAGCTCTGATGTATTAGTAGTATATTTGAGTATGAATATCTTGATTAACCACACAGTTACCTTTAGTGCTAGCCTACAAACAGATGTATCATTCAACAACAATGAATCATGAACAGTTTAATTTATAGACTATGATATAATATGTGGAATTTTGAACGTTTATTTCCATAATTTTTGAATAAATAGATGATAAACCATTTAAAACCCACAACAATATTTGATAATTGCATATTGAAAATGTGTTTAAATTTAATTTTTTTTAATCTTTTAAATGAATTCAAAAATTCTGAGCTCCGTGAGCAATATCCAATCAGCTTGCGAGCATGGGTTTGGGAACCACTGCTCTAAACTATGAGCAGTGTTCTTCTTTCTTTTTACTGTTGAAATATATTTTAACCAAGCTACATACTGCCGTTATCATTGACTAAAGTGCACCACTCAGGCATACATTTACTACCTTGATTCATGAATTTCCAAAGTTATCTCGAAGAATTTGAATTAGCTACAGGGTTTTGTGATCAATCAATGGACCTAATTTTTTTTAAAGAGCTGATATCAAATGATAGTTTACTTCAATAAACGTTTTGAACGTAATAACCAAGATGAGGATTGTAACAATATCATACAGATAATCAGTTTGGCTAATTTTTTTGACTGGGGAGTGAATGGCAATAGAATTAAATTAGTTAAAATATTGTTAACGTTCATTTTTTTCAGAAGCAGAAATCACGCATTTTGTTTATGTGGTATCCGCTTATTTAGACTTACTTCGGATGAATAAATTCTAACTATTTTACAAGTCCAGTAGAGTTTTCGTTTTTTTATTTCTAAATTTCGCTATCGTTTGTGTATGCACGTAAGTTTACAAGTGTTTGACCTGATTAAATTCTATTGCCATTCGCTTAACAGTCAAAAATCATTCGCCAAACTGATGATCCTGCATGAAATTTTTTCCATCCTCATCTTGGTCATTACATTCAATGCGTTTTTTGGAGTAAACTATCATTTGATATCAGCTCTTTAAAAAAATTAGGTGCCATTGATTGATCACAAAACCCTGTAGCTAATTCAAATTCTTCGAGATAACTTTGGAAATTCATGAATCAAGGTAGTAAATGTATGCCTGAGTGGTGCACTTTAGTCAATGATAACGGCAGTATGTAGCTTGGTTAAAATATATTTCAACAGTAAAAAGAAAGAAGAACACTGCTCATAGTTTAGAGCAGTGGTTCCCAAACCCATGCTCGCAAGCTGATTGGATATTGCTCACGGAGCTCAGAATTTTTGAATTCATTTAAAAGATTAAAAAAAATTAAATTTAAACACATTTTCAATATGCAATTATCAAATATTGTTGTGGGTTTTAAATGGTTTATCATCTATTTATTCAAAAATTATGGAAATAAACGTTCAAAATTCCACATATTATATCATAGTCTATAAATTAAACTGTTCATGATTCATTGTTGTTGAATGATACATCTGTTTGTAGGCTAGCACTAAAGGTAACTGTGTGGTTAATCAAGATATTCATACTCAAATATACTACTAATACATCAGAGCTTGGTCGAAAATATCCAAAATTGAACGTTGCAATCAAGCGAAAAGTTAAAGTTTTTTTTTATCCTGGATTCAATTCAGACTGAATTGACAAGTTTATTGTAACGTAAAACGTGAGTCCGGACGGAGTCGAAACACCCCGCATAGATGCTCACCTATTGGTTTCATGACTGGACCACTCAACCATGCTACGTTGGTAAGGAATCCGTATTTATATATCCTTAATATTATATTTTCCCCTAACTCATGTGAAAAACCCTACTTTTTTGATACGTAGATTTTGTGTTGCACATCAAAAAAATTTAATCTTTTGATACACTTCACGATCAAACATTCTGAAACAAATGTCATATGCCCACTCAATTCGAATTAGGGGAAAGAATCCATTCATAAAAATAAGGTTCTCTGGAAGCTCAGCAGTCATTTTTCACCAAGGCTGAAGAACATAGCAAGAGCGTCGTCTTTGCGTCGTATGAATTCGTTCTTATTTTTGCAAGCCAAAAGAGGAGCCAATTCATAGATGTTGAAGAAATAATAAAGCCTGCATTTAACAATGCTGCCAGAATTCGGTGTGATAAAAACTGCTAGCAAAATGATAAGATCCCTTAATCAAATAATACGATGGCTAGGTGAGATGAAGAGCTAGCTACCGATGTTCAGCGTCAATTCAAAGAACATATTCAAAATTGTAATTTTTTTCAATTACAATGGATGAATCAAATGACATTACTGATTCAGCTAACGTTCCCAATTTTTGTTCGAGCAACTAACGACAACTTTAATGTCATTGAAGAACTACTAGGGCTTGAAATTTTACATTGAACTGTTAAAGGAAGCGATTTGTTCGAAACTAAAACCGCTTGGAGAGTTTAACAACATAGAATGGCAAAAATTGGTTAGTATATGCACAAAAGGAGCTCCTTCTATGACAGATAATAAATTTGGATATCTAACTTTACTCGAACAGTTTCTAGGTCGCCTAATACTGATATATCATTAAATTCTTCACCAAGAAGCCATGCGTGGGAAAATGTTAAATATACAAAACGTCATGGATGTTGTTACTCAATGTGTCAACAAAATCCGTAGCAGTGCTCTGAATTGGCGAGATTTCAGACATTTTTTTATCCGACATGAACGAGAAATACGGCGAACTACTGTTGCATTGTGAAGTCAAGTTGCCACTGAATGGGAAGTTTCTGTCACGTTTTTGGGTACTGAAAAATAATATCTATCTATTTCTTTCTGATACGAATGAATTACAAACAAAAAGAGAATATATTTTGAGAGATGGCAATCTTATATATCTGACATTTATGGTAGAAATAACATCTCATTTAAACAGTTTAAATGTGAGGCTTCAAGGAGAAGATAAACTATTCATGAAATTTTAATTATGTATATTCATTCAAAAGGAACATACGTCTGTTTATCGGATATTAGCAGAAGGAAATTTAGATGCGTTTCCGACGCTGAAGGCTCGTTTACTTGAGAAAAATATTTGGTTTTACGGTAGAGGGTTAAAGTGAATAGTCTCAAGAAGCTTTGTGAGGAGAGATTTAAAGACTTTGAAAGATAAAAACTACATCTGGTCCTTTTTATATATTCTTTCTTTTAGTTTCCCTAAACCAAAATTTGCAAATGACATGAATATCTTCAATTTGAGGTCATTGAAATGAAATTAATTTTACACCGAGAAGTAGATTTCTAAAGAACACTGTTTCATCCTCATTTAACCATATCATGTCATTCTGGCGACTATTACCTGCAGAACAGTTTCATAACATACGTTCGTTCGCCCAAAAGTACATTTGTCGATTTGGTTCTACCTACAAATGATAGCAGTCATTTCCAGCTGACAGTTATAAATAAAAAGCAACTTTTCAGACTCAGAGACGATAAACTCTCTGCCCTTATGATATGGGAACTGGATCGGCGTGGCAAGACATTGAAAAACTGGTATCGGAGCTAAATTGACTGGTTGTTAATAATATTTACAATTTTATGTCATCTAAAATTTTTAAAAATCTTTTTATCATTAAATATTATTTTATATCATAAATTGACTGCGATTTAAATATGAGTGATTTTAATTTTTCATATAGGATTACTACAGATTAAACATGAGATTAATATAGTTGAAGAATTTAAAAAGGGTGTGCTCGATGAACTTTACAACTCGGATTCAGTTTCTCGAGGCTTTTGAAGCATGGGAACTACTGAGCTAAACCTTTAAAAGCCTTTGAAATGTGTGAAACATGATTTATTTATCGATAGGGAATCTCCTGAAGTAACGTAGTTTCCTGATAATCGAAGAGTATTCTCCTTTGAATAGTTTGTGGCGCCTCTATTATGTAATATTTTGTAAAAGTTGTTTCCATTAAATTTCTAGTGTGCGTAAGGAGGGATCACCAGCTTTACCATTACCTGAAAGGATTCAATCCGATAACCTGTTGTTTCCTACCGGGTTTTGCAAAATATAGAGCGGTATGAGGCAAATATATGACAAATTTTGAAAAAAATGTTTTGAAGATCAAGATAGAAGTAAAATTTATTTAAATAGTTCAAAACCAGGTTAATGCAGTTTTTTAACGTTTTAAATGTTGACTTTTCCAGAGAAATGTGCATACATTTTTAAACATATATTCGAGCCCCATATAAACTTTTTCTGACAAAAGGCACATATTTTTGGCGGCTAAAAGTTAGGCCTATCGAAACGCCCTTGCATGAAGTCTAAACACTTATTGGGCTATTTTCATTTGTTTCAGGATACTAATTGGTATATTTTTGAATAGTTTTTTTGTGGTTTAAATGTTGAATATCCAAGGAAATGTGGATTCCGTTTTCAATGAACATTGAAACATTAAATTAACTTTGTGCTCAAAGGTCACAAAATTTAGGTGGCTAAAAAATGCCGGGAAACAAACACACTTGCGTAAACATTTTCATTACTTTGATGAGTTACGTTTACTGCGTTTTTGCCAAATATAGGACGGTACGAACTAAAATATAAGACGGCTTTACAAGAAAAATGTTCTCTTGAAGATCAAGATAGAAGTAAATGTATTTATACAGTTAAAAGCTAGGTTAATCACAACAAAAAACTAAGTTTAGTCTCTACCTATGTCATCTCTATTTAGGCATTGTTGGAAAAAGTATTCGCTGTGCCTGATATAATTGGGCAGGTTACCCCCCCCCCCTGATTCGAATACCGGATTACGCCAAATTGATGAAGTTAAAAAATTTGATCATATATTCATTGAAAACGGTATCCACATTTCTATGGGTATCAACCATTTAAACCGCCAAAAGACTTTAAAAATATACCAATTAGTATCATGCAATAAATTAAAATAACCCAAATAATGTTTAGACTTAATGCAGGCATGTTTAAATGTGCCTACGATTTTTAGCCGCCAAAAGTATGTTCCTTTTGCCAAAACAAGTTTATATGGTGTTCCAAGACATGTTATAAAAACGAAAGCTAATTTCTATGGAAAAGTCAACATTTAAAACATTAAAAGACTGCATTAACCTGGTTTTGAAACTATTTAAATAAATTCTACTTTTATCTTGATCTTTAATCACATTTTTGTCAAAAACCGTCCTATATTTTGCCCCAAACCGCCATATATTCTGCAAAATCCGGTATATTTAATATCTATAAATTAATTTTGTTAACATTTTTCAAATTAATGCCTCTCCAATCGCTCAGGACGCCACAATAAATATGTAGCGTCTTGATAAAAATGTTAAAAAACTCATGCTTGCTCTAATTCTCCAACCAGTTAGGATTTATTCTGATTAAACTATTTCAGAAATTCTATTGTATAAGCAGAATAAAGTTTTAAGGATAAAAAAAACTAATGCGTACGTGTTAGGGACGTCTTCGGTTCCAAGAATACAGACACACTAGCCTACTGGATAAGGACGATTGGATAGCCTCTATTTAAGTATGTTCTGTAGGATTGAAACAGTGCTGATAGAATTTTGGTGATATGACAAATAACATGAAATTTTTTATAACGAGTTTGAGGGGTGTTTTTTAACACATTAATTTGATTGTACTTATGCTTAATATTTGATGGCAAAATTTTAACCCCGAGGCAAAACCTGGACCACATCATAACAATATTATCTGTAATTGTGTCTCATAAAATTTGAATGCAAGCAAAAAACATGCTTGGTTTACTGGACAACTAACCATAAATTTACAAATTTATTGTTTCGTTCGATAACTGATTGGAAAAGTTTCTTGATAGATATCAGGACTGCAGTGAAACACTTTGGACTGTTAGTGATTGTCAATATTTTGAAGTCGACTGATAAGTTAACTCCAATCAAATGGTCATGCTATTCAAAACGGTTCCGGTCCTACACACTCACAGGTCTGATACCATTTGATCACTAAGAATACTCCCCTTAAATATTCGCACTCAGATACTTGAATTTCGGTTTTAGAATATAATATCCAAAAACAACATCAATGGACTCTGGAAATAAACGGTTAAAAACTTTTCTGGCCATCAACAAATCATTTCTTCTTCTTACTGAAGCTTTGAATTCGTCAAACTTTAAAATCGTTTAAAAACAAAATGTCACCAAAGGAGTTTTTCAATGCATCGTGTCTACCAAAACATGCAGCTGAATCTTTGCAACGCCATCAACCCTGCAATTCATTTAAGACCCAGACAACCAAAAATAGCTACTGTAGATGATAGTCAGCGCTGTTTCTATGACACAAAATTCTTCTCTTGTAGCCGCCAGCGGTTAATCTATCCCTGGATTCTGAGAGCTACCGTGAACTCTGGGTGCCGAATGTTTTGGGCCATTGTCCATCCAAATGATTTAAAAGATGGGGTAAGACAACACATGGGGGTAAATTAGGGCATGAGTGTTTTTTGTGTTTTTTGCATTCAATTATGGGTGTCCTTTTTAATGATGAACATCATGCTCGTCTAGTAATCCTACATGTTGGAGACGACTGCCCTGTAAGTGATAGTGCAAGAATATAAAAATGTCTCTCTGCCACTTCCCGTTTCTACCAACCATTTTCTCTATATTTTGACAATTTTGCGATTAAAACATTCAAAAATATAACATTACTAGATGTGAAACAGGTGCGCATGACAAATGCTAAACTACTACTTTTCGAGGAAGGCCGTTGCCACGTTCGATAACGATGAAGTCCAGGGCCAGCTTGTTTTCGATCAGAAAGTTCTAAATTTTTAAAGCAGGATTACCGCGCAGCGTGTATCGTTAGCGGGACGTTAAAATTTAAGAAAAGAGTCAACTCGATGCATGGTCTTCATGTTTACTCGCACGGGGATCTCGGTGATTGTATTTCGATTTTAACATAGCTTGCTCTAGACTGACATCCGTGTTGGGAATGAAGTCGAACTCTACAAAGTAAATGATTGTTAACACAGAAATCTTTTGGGAAATCTTGGAAACATTGAAGTAAAGGATGACGGTACTGCGGAGATCAACGTGAAATCCAGCTCCTTGCAGTTATATGGGGCAAACAGCATTATTGGCTTAGGCGTTGGCGTAGGATAGTTTAAGTTTTAGATTCATGAGCAAACTGATGGACTGGATCACGAAAATTATGAGAGTTTGGGTCAAAATAAGAAAATAGCTTGTGCATCCATTGCAAAGCTACTCTACGAGCCGATTTTACTCAAAAACTATCTCTTCAGTAATCATAATAGGCCTTAGTTCTATTTTTGGAGTTAGATCGATTTCTTTTATTGTAAAGGGAAAGCCCGACACATAACAATGAGATTTTAGAGGAGTCGTAATTCAGATGATTTGAATATATCCCAAGAATATCTATAATTTCACTCGAACAGCTTTTGTTCATTAATTTCCAAAAATCAAGATTAGGATGTATATTAATCACAGAAAATGTTATTATTTTGACAGAGAGCTTGCAAATTTTCCACAGAGACGGTGCGCTAAATTTGGCTAATTAATAAATATGGAATAATGTGTTTAAAAGTCGTTTAGGATACACCTATCACTCGATTTACACGGTAGGTTGGCTTCGCCTGAAACTGTATAGATTAAAGTCATTTAAAATAAGGCCAGTATGTCATAAGAGCCATATAATTTTTTTCTCTAAATGAAAAGTTTCGAAATCGAAGACCATACTCATGTAATATTTCACTTTATACATATTGTATTAATGATTGGGTGATGTCTTCGCGCATAAAATCTTCCGCGTAAAAATATTTTGCTGTTCCTTTGTGCATCTCAGAGTTCGTATGTGATTAAAAATAAAAATAACAAATTTTACATGATAGAGCACACTAATTTCAGGGAAATTAAGATTTTTAGCTAATTTTATAGTTTTCTTTTCATTTGTTTCTACCCAGAAATTCTGATTTACAGAATTTAATTGGGCTTTTCAATTTTTTATAATGTGTTTAAGGTTTTCTTATTTTAGGAATTTCAGATTATTAAATCAATCAGAAATAAAGACCAAATTCTATACCAAGGAAACAGTTTTAGGGTCGATAGAGAAAATCTTCGAAGCGATATTACACATTTGCGATGTGTCAAAAAAAAACTGTTGAGGAGCCTTGAATACAAACTATAGTCGTACTAATATTTTATAAGTAACGAATCATACACATCCACCAAACCCCGACGACAACCTTGTTAGAAATGTTCGCAACAATATGCGTACTTTGGCGGTTAATTCGACTTCTCGCCCAAGGCAAATTATTTCTCATGTTCTTAGGGGTGCAGACGAATCGGTTTCAGCTCGGTTACCGCCTAACAATTCTTTACATAGAAAAGCCGCTTCATTCCCTTTTCCCTTGCCATCTAATGCAAGTGACTTAGTGATTCCCGAAGAATTAAGAATATCATATATGGTGGAGAGATTTCTACTGTTTGATATCTTCGATGTGAATGTATGGAGGATTCTGATCTATAGCATCGACGGACAAAACATTTTTTAAACACTCTCGCAGTGTTTATTTCGATGGAACGTTCAAAACTGTTCCATCAATATTTTTTCATCTATTCACCATCCATGTTGAATACAACAATCCTAT
>JWZT01005397.1:83829-102740 GCA_000827895.1 Thelohanellus kitauei
TCGCGAATCAACGCGTTTTGCATCAAGAGTGTTACAAAGGGAACATTTTAATTAATTTTCAAATAATTTTATTTTTAAATTAATCTGCCTTTTTAATGAAATCATCGACACTTCTGGATGAAAAATGATGTAAGGCAGTAAAAATTTTGAACATTCGCAGAACTTCGGCCATTTAAATGAAATAATAGGCCATTTGGAATGAAACATTTCGTGTCGTGCGCGAAAATCGGCCATTCGGAATGAAAAATTGTGTATAAGGGCCCCTTATGATCCTAGATTAAACTATTAATTACAGTATCATATTAAAAACAAATTCTTATTCAAGCTCATTTTAATTAAAATTATTTGTAACCAGGTGATAGCATTAATTTCCGATATAAAAAAAAATTGATTATCATTGATAAATAATTTCGCTAAAAGATCTATGGAATCCAGCCCACAGATCGGAAGAATGTTTCCGACGGCATTCGAGTTCTCCTAAATGATAGTTCAGGAAGTTTTCAATCACGCTGGCATATTCACCAAGGAAATCGGTTATGATTCTTGGAGGAATTTGAGAACATTTTAGGTTTCCTCAATAGAATTTGTATGGGTGACGGTTTCGGGATCCTTGAAAGTTTCGCTACGGTTTATACTGTAAGATGTGTATAAAATCTATTCAAATTGTGATAAAATCTAAAACATTCTGCCATTATAATAAATCCTGGTAGAACATGAGTGCATATTATGCCAAATAACTTCTCCTCTGTCCTACAGTGACTTCAACTCAGAACACTTCACTTTCCTCAGTAAGTTCCACGTCGTGTGTACCCAGGCTTCATTTACAGAATTACCCCTACGATGCTTATTTTTACAAATTTTGGTTTCGTCGATTTATACGACGCATCCACCCCCCTCTTTAAAGATCAATGAATTCAAGGCTATTACTGACCAACTATCTAAGATATTTTGTAGAGCATGGATGGACAATCTCCGGCCCTTATCTGTTCTTAATTCGGCCCTCATACTTTTCAGTTTATTCAGTCAATCTCACGAGAGAAGTAAAAACAAATGTTTCGAAAATGAACGTATACTATCTGATGTGACAACCTCTGTATTTCAACTGTTTATAACACAAGTGAGAAGCTACAAGACATCATCTTATTTAATCCAACCCTCATGTGATTAAATTTAATTAGTCCGAATTATATAAGGGTAAACAGATATTGGTTTGTGAAAAAGAACAGATATATCATCCATCACCATTTCTGACCCATAATACGGAACTGGGTTATTAAAATTAATTATTTTTCAATTAATTAAAACAATATAACGTGCTATAATCCTCAATATCTAACTCTACAAAGTGCATAAAATTTTGGTTTAAAAGAAGAATCTCATTCTCCATGCACTGGGTAAACCTTTCCACAAATTATTTATCATTGTGTTTAGGAATTATGAAAACGTTGGATGAATCTTAATTACAAACTTTATTAAGAAACTAAATATTTGCTAACGGCTTATTATTAAATCGCTTTATTTAGTCCGGCCTGCGATTTTAAACCAAAAGGTATTAATTGGCCCTCATCCGCTTAACTGTGCCCACCCCTGTTGTAGAGGGTGAAAATTCATTTGGAATGGCCCATATAAACTTTAAGTTGTTTGTTCCTATCTCCAGACAGCCAGAAGTATGCGGACATAACCGCTTGGTTGTATGCTAATTTACGACTTTTTAATTTTAGAATCAGATATAGGGTGATACACTCTACATTGTTTTTTTCTTCAACTCCAACTCTTGGTAAAAGGCTAAGATTCGAATATTCACAATCGTTAAAAATCTGCAGCTAAACGAGTACCCCGCATTTCAACAGATGGTTTATGTATTTTCTTCTGACGAAAGTATATTTAAGAAATTTGTAATTGGTTCCATGATAAAATAAACAAGAAACTTGGCTAAAACTGTCTTTATCCATTCTATACCAGTTTCTCTCAAAGTGAGTGTAGTGAAAAAATTTCCAAAAGTATAATTGAAAATATTTTAAGATACTTACCATTGGTGGAGGCGTGTATTAAGGTCGAGTTTGTCGCGAGACAAAGTTTGAGAATCATTGGTCAATCGATTCGTATATTTTGAAATTTGGCTCTTGTTATATTGAGAGTAGAACTTGGAATATCTAAACATTAAGCTAGCGTTGTTTTAATTTAATGTTTATATTAAGCCTGTGTGATTAAAGTATTAATGGGTTTTTATAATCAACTTGATTCTCTGTATCTTTCTATCTGACTATTTTAATTTATCAGTTAAACGATATTCGAATCGTATTTTTTAAAATACCAAGTTATAAATGAAAAATTCGATTTAGTTCCAGTATTACATAATTTAACTAGGTAAACGAATTATAAATTAATATCAGAATAAACAAAAATTATTCCTTTTATTTACAAAGTTAAGGGGGATCGTTATTAATATCAGACTACCAAGAAGCGAGAACATTTTTACAGTCAAATATTTGAATAAAAATCCAAGTTATGAATATTTAATCGTTTCAATTTAAAATCCATAGATTCCGATTTCTATTTCCAATATTGAATAAAAAACCGATACCATAATGCTTCGAATCAGAACTCACATAACCAGTTTTTATTTCTTAGTCTATCGAATGTGTGTTGAATTACACTTCCATTCATTGCAGATATCAGAATCATATTAGACGACAAAACCACCTGAAATCGTCAGTGTCTTCCTAGTTTCAGGAGCAAGTTGGCACTGGGCTAAGAATACCAGTGACGTCCACTTCATTATTGTGGTTTATTGAAACCAAAAGTTCCTTTCATTATTCTAATAAATTTGTCTTTCTAAAGTTTTGATTTTGAATGGATGCCACAAAATTAGGCGTTAATTCATAAACTTATATGAAGATTTTAATTAATACAATCATTTTCGTACTCGCTAAAAGTTATTGCCAAACCTTAAATTTTATTCCCGAATCAGATCTCAAATTTTTATGTAGTTCCATCAATTTCACTGCCGATCCATGCGAAGATTTTTACGAGTATGCCTGCGGAAATTGGGTCTCGAGCCATACCATTCCTAAAGGAGAAGACGAGGTTCAAAGTCTTTTCAATCAGATCAGTGTATTTAGCCAATTATCCGAAGAAATAGGGACTACAATTCAATCTATTCTACAAGAAACTGACTCATGGATGAATCTTAGCGATTCACATGCACCGATTACAAAAGCCAGATCCTTTTTTAGGTCATGTATGGACATTAAACAAATCGAGACATTGTCCTTACAACCAATGATAGACTATATGAAAATGCTTGACATCCCGTCTTTCTGCGATCAAATTCCGATTGGAAGTACGAGGGATCCAAATTATGAAAACTGGAGTGTCTACGAATCATTAAAATTCACGCAAACTAATTTCTTCTCATCGACCGCTTTTTTCGACATAGACGCTGTGAATGATTACCAAAAGAGTGGTGTTCGAATTATAAAAATCGAAGATTCGGGATTCAGTTTGCAGCAAGAAATCTACACATCAAGTACTAATGTAAGTGACTATTCTACTTTTCTGAATAGTTCATATATGAATTTTCCTCACAATATTTTGCGCGAACTCCAGTAAATATTTTTACTGCTCGCTGCTGTTTTTCATTTAATCCACTTGGTAGTTAAGGAGAGTTTAGTTGGTCAAACACACACTAATGGTGATTTTCTGAAAGTATATTCAGGAAAGATATAGAAAGGCCAATATACATCGTATCATCGAGAAACGTCACAACATCAATGGTTAAAGCCGACTTGATGAAGGCCTTTTACTTTTAAAACCCCAGCGGGTCCATTTACAAAGTTTAATGGGCTTCTTGAAGTATATTTATTTGGGTTATTTCCATCCTTACATGGTTAGGTCATAGGGTTAATTAAAAATTAATTTTATTCCAATTGTATGGCTATTTTATAACAAGACAAACACTAACATGGGTCTTTAAATGCAGAATTTAATCATAAGATTTTGTCCTGTTAAGTAGCGTAGATCAAGCTCACACATTTTCGTATGGCTATCGTATCTTTTATTTGTGCTTCTTCAAATATTGATAACCTATAAGAATAAATAAATTTAGTTTTTAAGGTTTTCAGCGAGAGGGATTTTTCAACAATTTTCAATAAACAAACTTTCATAAAACGACGCCAATATCACTTGATAGTGATTTTTATATTGCTTATAGAAAGAAATATTTGATAATATGCTCTAAATTTGTTTTATCAACACCTTAAACTTTCACAAAATTTTTTAACTAACCAGAAATGAATCAATCTTGAATATATGCGTATTTTGAACGATATGTGTTCCAAAACATCTGGATTGTTACAAGACTAAAAATAGCAGACGTTTTATAACAATTAAAATGCTAATGAAAAATTAATGTTGAAGATAAGTTTCTGCCATATTTAAGTACTTTTTCAAGTTTTGGTAATTTTCTGTTTATGATATGTCAAATTGTTAACGATTCAAAAATAATTGAATTTAGGTAGTAAAATCGTATCGAACATATGTTCATGACGTCATTAGAGAATTGGGTTTCGACTGTGATGAAGCAGGTTCAAGAATCGATAAAATTTTGGACATAGAGGAAAGTATTGCAAAAGTAATTGAATTTTCATCATTTGTTCGACTATTTCAAATCAAAATCGAGCCAAGACGACCACCAACGCCTTTCTTTAAATGAACTGACCATTCTCATCCCCGATGTACCATTGTTCAAAAATAGAATAGTTTCCATGGTTAGAGCATCTAAAATCCGTATTTAACGATTCTACTATCAATGGAAACTACACTATTTTTATATCGTCCCTCAGTCGTCTATACTTCATCGTAAACATTATTAACACCACACCTAAAATGTAAAGTTAATTTAATTTCAGAATTCTAGCAAATTACATATTGTGGCACAATATCCGAGACAGAATCATTTATTTGGGTGAGAAATTTAGAAAACTGCATGACCATTTTCGTAGCGAAATCTCGTTCAACGATGCGAAGAAATCTGAAACCGAAACCATAGATTTTAGAATAAAATATTGTGCAGAACTTTCAAATAACTATTTTGGACTTGCCATAGCAGGTGATTTCGTAGGTAAAACCTTTGGTGTTGAAAGTTTAAAAAAAGTATAACCGCTTTTTTATATTAAGGCTACGAATTTGCTGAACCAAATATTGGAAAACATGAAGCAGAGAATTCAAAATAATGATTGGTTGGACCAAAAAACCATCACAAATGCCATCCACAAGGTATAATTTGCACTTTCATCCACGAAATTATGTAAAACTATTTTCTGCTATCCTGCATTTCACTAACACTAAAACTCCGGTGTAAAAGTTTAAAAAAATGTCAATCCATTCCTTAGGCAGATGCTTATACAGGAAAAGAAGAACTTCTTGTCAATCAATAAGAATGAATTCCTAAATGGGCAACAAAAAAACGTCATCGTAAATTCAGGTGGTGTCTGAGACATTTTTCTCAATTTGACCAGATGGGTTTTCATTAAATGAATTTTAATCGCTCATTAAGGTTCGAATAACCAGGAAGGATACACAGAATAAAGTTAAAAACGGGGATTAGCCAGAGTTGAACTAAATCGGATAATTTTAAATATCATGTCGAATACCTCCACCCCTTTCTCTATAATCATCAAGTTCAGCAGAGAGGTACACTGATGTCAGGTTAAAAAATTTTGAAACATTAATTAGTTGCGAGAAATGTCGTTAAACAATCTATCACCCAAAAGGAGATAGGAAAATCTCAAAGTATAAATTCTTGATAAGAATTAAAATTATCTCGAGAATCGGATAATCGCTCCACCTTTAAAAATATTGACACATTGAATTTGCATTCAACTTTTGTATAACTTGAAGAAAATATATACTTTAACACTACTCGATTGAATAACAACACTCTTACAAGGTTACTCCCCTCTTGTCTTCTTATTTTAAAATGGACTCTATTATAGATCTGAAAGTCAAATTTGTGTAGCCTTGATATATCTTGTAATATTTAAAACATTTCAAGGTGTACAACAAAAATTTTTGGATGTCATGTAGTCACTTCAAATTTTAACAAGTTTGAATGCTGAAAATATGGTTAGGAAAAATAAGTGATAATGAAACATGGGAATTATGTGAATTCATGTACCGTAAGTGAAAATCCTGATCGAAAAAGACATTAAAATATATCAAACTATGCGAGCCATTTTGATCGTTTTACAATGAATTTATGCCATTTTTAATCAAAATAACTTTTTCAGCTTTCTAAATATATGCATGAATTTGAGCAGAGCAGGAATAACTTTTCAATAACCGATCACAAGTCCAGATAGTTATTTGAAACTACGGCTTGAAAAATTCATTCGCATGAGAAAGAATCGCGTGATACACACGTCAGTGTTGTCCATTCCCTAAATCGATTTATACATCACAAATACGTCATGTTAATTTGGCTAAATATTTTATATCTTTAGTTACATTGAAATCATTGACAACAGAGATTTTTATGGCCCACTTAATAGATCCAACCCCGTCGAAACACAACTCTGACATAAACATTCAACTACACGTGATATAAATAAAACTAAACCTTCTTCAATCTTTTAAGACTAATTTTAAATCACAAATATCAAGTGGGCTATTTGTTAAAAGTCTTTTAAATCGATTTGAACTGAGATGAAATGGTGAAATATCACTAGATGCTTCAAATTGAACGGTAATGTTTGAAAATTTTGTCTCTTAGTAATAAAGTCAATCAACGGAGTAGTTTTTGGCTTGGTTAAACCTGAGCAACGTTTTTTGCTAGATATTTGACTTGAATTATAAAAATAGCTAAATGCACTGTCAGCTAAAGTCGGATACCCGGAATATATCTTCAACATCAGTTACCTGGAACAGAGATACAAGACTGTTTTGAGGTCTGTAATTTAGGTTGAAATGAATGATAGAGAGTTTTTTCTTAACGTTGTGAAATTGGATAAAATGTATCGTAAGAAATATCTTGAAAAACTACATCGACCATTCGAGAAGGACAAGTAAAATCAAAATTTTACAGATGGTCAATGCTCCCTCAAACTGTAAACGCAATGTACCAATTTTTCAACAATGACATCAGTAAATGATCCATGAAATAGTCATCCCATCCGGAATCCTTAGACCTCCATTCTTTTACTCTGACAACAAACTTCCTTTGTAGAATCCTTGATAACAAAGATCCTTGAACTATGGCGCCATCGGGTCTGTGATCGGACATGAAATTACCCACGCCTTCGACTCCACTGGCCGAAAATTTGACGAAAACGGAACGATTGTGAAAGAATGGTGGTCCGGAGGAGCAGTGAAGCAGTTTAACCAACGCGCCATCTGTTTTAATGAACAATACTCCCAATACAAACCCAACCAGAACGGATCGATCAACGGAGCACAAACATTGGCAGAGAATATAGCGGATAATGGGGGGCTATTAGTGGCTTTAGAGGCTTTCGAGTCGTTAGGGCTAGAGAACCAGAAATTCATGATCAAAGGACATAGTTACACTTGCAAACAGCTGTTCTTTATCGCTTTTGCACAGGTAAGCTGATGAAAAACCAGGGGTACTGTGGAAAGTCATTCAAGGAGTTCGACGAAATAGAGCTGTTGATCCAGTCACATTCACCCTCGAAATATAGGTGAAAATATATTTATTCCAGAGTAATAGGAACGCTCTCAAACGTTGAAGAATTCAGTAAAGAGTTTAACTGTAAAACGGGAAGAATGAACAACGAGAAAAAATGCAAAATATGGTGACTAATCTATGTTTTTAAATAAATGCTTCCGTCCATTCCTTCAACGCAGAATGACAATCTCCGACCCATTTGTCGTTTTTGGTTTCAGCCGTAGCTTTAAGCCATTCGATGAACAGTTCCTGGTCTTTTCGCAAAACTAAATATTGTCCCAACACAATGTAGGCCAGGTCGAATCCTTTTTCAGCTAACCTCTTTCCGAGTGCTTCTCCTATACCTGGCAATGCAGTCACTGGCTTGTCTCCTATTGGATCGGCTATAAAATTTTTATGTTTCTGGGATGTAGAACTCATGTTTGCACACACCTCAGGGAGATTGCGCGGTTGATTTCATTAGACCACCGATATTTGCAAATGATTAAAAGTTTAACAAAGATAAACACGATATCATTAGGCTTAAAGGCTGTTACTTGAAAAGGTTGATCTTTTCCTTGAGAAATGAGCCGATATATCTAAATTTACAGTTTCAAAATTGTGATGACGAAAAGCTGATAACAGGACCTGGTAAAACTGATACTCAGAGAATAAAGATTTTGATAACCACTTAATACGGACAACTATCTTTGTTTCTTACGACGCCCCGCATATCTCCATTCATTTAGTGTACGTTTTATTCGTGCGTATGCATTGCTTTTATTGGCGCCTGTCTGTCTCAAATCTTCAGAGCGTATAATTATGAGGTTACCTTTAGGTTGGTCGGTGAAACTTTTCAGTGGTGATTATTATATATCCATCCATCGAGAAGAGGCGTTAGCGGATGTAAATGTTAGTACAGTTTAGAGGCGATGAACATGGCAAAAAAATAATCATTTTCCCCAACATTGGGAAGAATGTTATTTTCTGAGAATGATTGCTACAAGTTTTTGCATGAATAAATTCACTTTTTGCAATGCTAATTGCGCTTTGGAATATTTAAAATATTAATCTAAAGAATATTTAAATATATGGTTGTTCTCTATCGATAGTCTCTTTTTCATGTTTTGAGAAAAAAACATTAAGGATGGCCGAGGTTTATGGACGTCACACCAACATTTACAGGGTTTTCAAGTATATTCCTTCTTTTGAAAGTTCGATTTCGTTCTTTCGTTTTTTCATTTAGTTTTAAGTTTTACAATGAAAATTTCCGTTTTAACTGGGTAAAAACCAATAATTTGGCTTGGAAAATTTTGAAATTTTAGTTAGCCACCATCTGTTTAATTTGGAGGTTCGTTTTGTTAACACGCATTTTTTTAACATGGTAAATAAATTTTACAATATTATAGCATATGGGCGTTGCAATTTTCGGGGAATTTTAAAATATCGGATTTGATGGATTTTTCAGAAATCACAAAATTGAGATTTGTTAAATCCGCTACACTCTACTTCAAAATGATGGAGGCGCTGTTGTCCGTAATGAGGATTTCGACCTCCCCACTTTTCCAATTTTTCCAACCTAAAAGATTGGTTTATACACTGTTAAAATGAAATTCTAATTATAAGTCTAAAAACTAAATGAAAAAAACGAAAGGACGAAATTGAACTTTCAAAAGAAGAAGTAGACCTGAAACCCCTATACATGCTGGTATGATTTCAGTAAGCCATAGCCATCCTTAGTGTTTTTTCTCAAAATTTGTTTCCTCAAAACACGAAAAAAGAAACTATCGGATGAGAATAACAATACATTTAACTAATTTTTAGGTTAACTTTTTAAATATTACAAAGTGCATTTTTAAATGCAAAACTGGTATCAACAGAACAGTATATTTTGCCGTATATTTAGGGGTTAACCATTTGCAAGTGTTATTAATTCAGCTCTAGATAATTCTTTCATCGAAAAACTTTAGGTTGAACGGAAATATCGACATCGATACAGCAGTGGATTCGGTAAACTTTTACGCAGTGTAGGTAAATTTTTTTCATTTTTGATGCCATATCCATTATCCGTAGTTATTTCCTGTAGTTCAGGAGTCTTCAACCATGTGCCCGCGGATATCCAAGCTTAATAAAAAATATTGATCTGATACAAATAAATTTAATTTTTAAATTTTTCATAAGATATTTTAACCAAATTGTAAAACATACAATGATATTAGAGAGAAAATAATCTTTATATAGATTCGTCTAAATGTAGCCTTTCTCTTCTCAGTGTATTAGCACAAAATAAGTAAAGTTGGAAAAAACACCAATCTGCTTTGCGCATATTTATAAATTGTATCTGTGCTCACACGTTTCCCATTTTGAGAAACAATAAGCCGTCAAGAAATTCAACATAAATTGAAGTAGTATTTATTTTTCAAATATAAGGTTTCAAAAAAATTGTAACCCAAAATGGATAAAAGATGAAGGACATGTAACTTTAATGCTGACTGGGAAGAACCATATCGTTTCGTCAATATTAATGATACATTTGTTCGTTTGTCGTTCACCGGTATTTTTGTTACAAACATTTTATTGAAGGTATGTTTCAGATAACCCATTCCACTTTTAGTGCTATCTATCGTATTAAATCTGAATTCAGAAAAAAGTCTATCCAGTAAGATTGAATCTAGTCGCACTGTCGCGTTTCATAAGGCCGTTGGTAAAAATTAGAATTTTATTATTGCTTCTTTGACAATTTTTCACATTCAAACAAAGTAGAAAAAGCCTTTCCATAATTAATAATTGTTAAAAAATTACTTCTGACTCATCAAGATTGCTTATTAGAGAAGTTTTCCAACAAGCGTGAGATTATGTCAGTAATAAAAGACATTGCTGACTGATAACACAGTTACAAGAAGAATACACAACGTTTAAAAAGACTTACAAGTTCAATTAAATAGTGATGTCGAGAAGTATGGATTATTTACAATACAATTTGAGGAGTCTACAGATACATCACTGATATCAGTTATTGTGAGAATGGTATTGGTAATCTTGGTATTAGATATTAACGACTGAAATTATTTCAAACGAAAGGACGAAAAACGGGGAGAATCTCTATAACATATTCTTAACATGCAAAAATTCGATATACATGTCTTTCAAACGCTGTATGCAATAACTACTAATGGAGCACCAGTGATGGTTAGTAATATCCAAGGATTTATCCTTCGTGTCAACAATAGTAAATCCTTCCGTAACTTTATACCTTATCATTGTATTATTCACCATAAAATTGAGTAGTAAGATACCAACACGTTTGAACACGCCACTAAAGTAGTTATAATAAAATTTGAACCTAATGAGAGCAGCGTCTATACAATAACGGCTTTTTAAAAATTGATTGAAATATTCTTAAAATGGTAATGTAAAAATGAATGGTAAAATACGTTAGCTAATTAAAGATAAAACCTCTCAATATTTGTAAATTTAATTCAGGAAATTATCTCGATTCTTAATATCAAAATTCTGTTTAATTAACCAACTCTTCTTGGGCTGTTAATCAGGGTTTCCACACAGATATAATCGAAAACTTGGTTTATTGAAAGTTGGAGTCGCGGGGGAAAAAGTTACCTTAGCTATAATGGCATGATCTGTAAACTCATAACAATAAAATCTGCTTTTATGGATATTTACATCTGCGAATCAATAAACTTGTACATTTCCTTTTATCAAAAATTTGAAAGCGACTTTTCATCAGTTTTTCAGTCTTCAACAAATTGAAAATCAGTTTGATAAACGATTTCAACAATTAAATATCATTGAGCTTATGACAACCTTTTGTGTTAATCCTTTTTCTCGTCAACTCAATGTGAGTGACATAGCTGCCAAAATTGCGGAGCTTTTCTAGCTAAGACAGAAGAAGTGGATCTATTAATTTTGGATTTTCAAAAGTATAATGTTCTTAAATTAAATTTATCAAATGAAACATTCTGGAATATGTTCGTCATAAACAAAATTTCATTTTTGAAAAATGAATCATTCATAATTAATTCGATTTTTGGTTAAACATTTTTTTGATGTATTGTTTTTAACCATGAATATCATAAAATCGAGATACAGATCTCAACTGACGCCGAACATTTTAATGATATCTTACATGCATTAATTTTGACACTTCCCTAGTTATTAATTACATGTGAATGAAATGCACTGAAATATACAACATTGATTTGTAATATAATCTAGTAATTTTAATCGGAAGTTAAATAGTTTTTTTGCTGTTAAAATTTTATTAACTTTTATCCTTTTTTTGTATATAATGCGTACTATAAATAAAATGAAATATTAAATTTACTATGAAAAAATAAATGGTGCCGCTACCTGCTATATATTATAGATTGTTCTCTTACGGGAAAAAAGTTTGGGGGCCCCTGTTATAGTTATTCCTAATTCCCAAGTGTTGGTTTTGCCTGTTTGTGAAATAAAACAAAGAATAACATCAAGAATTTAGCTTGTTGATTTCGCACACTAAAAAATAATTGTGGTGTTTAGATTTTTTAACCATTTTAAAGAATCATACGTTATTTTCATCTTATACTGTTGATGTTTATAAGATATTCACAAATTCATGTATAAAACAGCAAAAAAACAACGAATCCGATGTTTAGTAAAATTATATGGTTGAGATAATTGCTCTTTTAAAAATTAAAATGGAAGCAGATTAAACTTAAATTTCAAAAAGAACGAAAACACTCTCAAATCTAATGGTTAAGAAATATTTATTTCTGGGGTTTGTATAAATATAAACCCAGATTTAGAAGATTCATGTAGTCGTTCGAAGGACAGGTGATGAAATTATTGACCTAGAGACTTATCTCTATGGTAAATTCGGCTTCCTACCTTTATAATATAGAGATCAGGCAAAAATCACATGATTGATGCCATAAATTTTCTAGATTTTCCTTATGTGAACTAGCAAACGGGCCAACGAAGTTATACAGGGTTTCCATCCATTATCGCGCAAATTCCATTTTAAATAGCGCGGATTCCATTTCATTTCGCGCAAATTCCCTATTTAATCTCTCATCAAAAAAATTCCTTGTTGAGATATTTGATGAATATTTGAAACGAGAATAAGATTTTAGAATTTAAATCAATATTGTAGCTGAAATTTATTTACGAAGACGTTTGTGCGGCTTTCAACGCTGTTAAAATATCCAACTCAATCATTAACCGTAACTCGTGTATATGACTACTTTATTGCTGTTGTAAGCCCACCAGCTTTTTTTCTTTGCATTCACTCCCACTGAACCATGAATATAATTTTTTCGATAAAACATATGCCTCCTAAATCAGGGGTTCTCAACCTGGGGGTCGTCAAAGAATTCTGAAAATGTGACGTAATTCATTTATTCAAACGTGTAAAATTGATCATTCAACTAATTTATTGTGCTGGTTTTTAGAATAGTTATTCTTCAATTCCATTTGAAATAAAGATATCGTGGCTATTTAAATCTTTTTTCCAACATTTTAATTGTTATATTATAAATATATCCTAATTATTCATACTACGTCCTATTAAACGGGCTGGAGACGCGTACGTTTACGGCAATGCAGGATCACAAATTCAACAGGTATTAGTACATAGAAAGGAATATGAATTACAATATTGTGAAGAAACGGAAGTTATAATTAATATTATTTAGTCTCGTATTCACTTCAGAAGTTTAATATAGAATTGAAACCCTTCAATGCATTATTTGTGGAAAAGTTCTATCAGATGGATCTATGGAGCCTAGCAAACTTCAACGCCGTTTGGACATGCATCTGAACATTTTGAACAAGGACAATTTATTTTAGATACAAAACTAATGGTGTCTGGAAAATCGAGCTTGACGTTTGGGGCAGTTGAAATAATCCAAACATAGCTGCAGTTGTTCCATCATATTTGGTGTCGATCAGAATCGCCAGAGCTATGAAACCTCACATAATAGCTGATGAGTTACTGTTGCCAGCAGCCAAACATATTGTCCGAGTAATTATTAGAGAGGAATATGTAAATAAATTAAATGTCATGTACATATCCCTCGACACAGTACACAGGAGAATAGCTGACATATCTGCAGATATTCTCGATCAAACGATTCAGGAAACGAAATCCTGAACACTTCCAATGTTTGGCATTCAGTTTGATGAATCCACAGACGTTTAAAATGGCTCAAAATTATTCGTGTATATCAGGAATTACATGATAGTATTTTTAAGATGAGTTTCTCTTCTGTCAACGTTTTGAAACAGCTACTATGTCATGTGATATATATGATAAAGTTTGTTCATTTCGACAAATCCCTAAAATTTCATGGAAAAATATTTGTGGCTCGTGCACAGATGATGCTGTAAATATGATATGGTATCGTCTGGATTTCAATGTTTGGTACAGAATGAATCGACGAAAATCATTGGAAATCATTTTATGATTCATCGACAAATATTAGCAACGAAAACACCGCGACAGGAACTACAAAACGTAACGATACATGTGATTAATTTTTTTAAATAAAATTCTTTGCATAGTCGACTGTTTGCAAAAATTTGTAACAATTTTAATGTATCCCACAATGTTCTGTTTTTCACCAGAAGTGAGATTGTTATTAAGAGGAATAGTTCTAAAACGTGTTTTTGATCTTCGTGAAGAACTCAGACTATTTTTTAATCAGAATGAATAACTTCAGGTAGGATCACTTCAAAGTGAACAATGTGATGTGCAGGAAATAGCTTGTGTGGCTATATTTCCATATTTAATAAATTATATTTATCACTACGAGGATAAATTTCAACACGTCTCGACCATTCATAAAAGAATAAATACCACAAAATTAAACTTCAGCTTTGGCAAATATATTTAAGATGTTTCAAATCTTATCTGCGTTCTATGAGAAAAATGAATTTTAACCTGATCAAACAAATATAATCGTAATTATGATGGAAGAACATTTTCACACGCATGATGACTAAAAATCATTATTTGTTTTCAAAATCCAACTCATATCCATTTTTCACTTGCAAGAAGTCCATTTAGAGTCATTGTTGAAGATGTTCCCGAGACATCACAGCAACAGTTTATTGAACTCATTAATAGCGATGTTTCCAAAACCGATTTCTCCTCAATTTCACAATTCTGGATAAAGTGTTTGAAGTCTTAGTCAGTTATATCTGAGCCGTTTTAAGGCTTCTACCATTTCCACCCACATATTTTTGTAAAATGGGGTTTTCTGGCATTTTGTTTATAAAGTTTAAATAAAGTATTAGACTTGACGCAGAAGATGACATTCGTTGTGATATTGCCCAAACAATCCCAAGAATTCCAGATTTGGTGAAACAACAACAAGATCAATCTTCGCAGTGATGTTGACTTGGTAGAAAATGTAAAAACAATATATTAGTAAAGTCGTTTACATTATTTCTCAGGCTCAGCTAATAATTTAAAATTTCGCATAAATATACAGCATTAATACTGTGATTAGGCTACATTTAAAATTAAATAATGGAATTGATAAATATTAAACTTTACTTTTTAAATTATAATCAGAAATATATTTTGGTCAAAAAAATTGCATACTGTTTCGATATTAAACATAAAATAATGTTATGTTCGGTTTCTCAAATTTTAAATTTTATCGCGTGTATCAGTAATATATACTAAGATTATGATTTGTAAATTTAAAAACTTACAGTTAAGTATGACGTCATAAATTTTTTTTTTGAATGGGGGGTCGCGGCCTAAAAAAGGTTGAGAACAACTGTCCTAAATGATGAAACGTGACAGATTCTGATGTAGCAATTCTCTCGTGAAAATAATTATGATTAGATTTTTTTCGTCCCAGATATAACCATAAAACTAGCAACACAAATTGTTGGAAACCTCTAAATTTATACTGAAAATAATATTTCTCGTTTTAATAAATAATTAAACATCACTAAATTGAATTTTATTGACACTAATTAAATAGAGGATTTGCGCGAAATGAAATGGAATTTGCACGATAATGGATGGAAACCCTGCAAGTATGGCTGAAGGTTCAATGATTCCATCCCTCTTATGTTAATCTGCCATACACTTTCCAGCAGTCGATGATTATTAAGGAACCCGGATTTACATATCGGGTTTTACAGTGCGTTGCAACTGATTTCGTTATGCTTGAAATTAGAGTCAAATTCGTTTAAATGAACAGTCTAGGGACCGGGAAAAACGTTAACTTAACAGGCGTTGACTGTAATTTAAAGCATAAAGAAATCGATTGCAACACACTGTATATCAATCAGGGTGATCCTGTTTATGTTGTTTTCGGGACAGGGGACCTGGAAAACACCTTTCATACTACCACAAATCACAACCAATCCCCATTTCCAGTCAATAACGCTTCAAACATTTTTTTATTTTATCAAATTTGGCCTCGTAGATTTTAACCATTAGTCCTGGTCTTCCTATTTTGTCTCTGGTGCATTATAAAACTGCATGAATGCAGAGATCAATAAGGAACATTAACCAATCAGGTATTGTTCTTGATCACATCAAGGTGGAATCATTTCTGAGATTGTATTCATATAAGATGGATTCTAAGTTAAATTTTCTTGAGAATATTGAACATAGAATGAAAATATTTAATATACATATAAATGGGAGTTTTATGGGAATTTCCCTTTTCTAATAGACATTTAAGATAGATTCTAAAGTAGCGATTTTCATTTTAAAACACAAATTAAATCATCCATTTGGTAGTATAAATGAAAGTCAAAAAATTGACCTAAGTCCGAAAATAGTCCGAAAACGGAAGTGTAATGTTATTAGACTTTTAAGCAGATGAATTACCATTTGAAATAATATATTTAAGCATATTTTTACTACCAGAACAAAAAAATGGTCTGTCTCGATTTTATTCGAAAATTATTGGCGCGTGTTCAAAAATAATGGAGTTGAATAATAAAATAGCTTGTATTGGAATAAAAATAGAACTAGTTTTTAATAAAGATTAACATATGGATCGAACAGAACAAGTAGAGGTATAAAACACGATAAATGATTAAAATTTTAGTCATTAATGAGTCTACATTTATTTCATCGAATGATGGAATTCAGTCAAAAGAAGGTCACGCTTTTAACTAAAAATCCTTTTAGAATAGTATATACGGAAAGGAAATACTATTCAACTGAAGAATCTGGACGTTTTTGTGGACAGCAGTTAAATTTTTGTTAAATTTAATTTGCAGAAATCCTACAAACTGTTTACCGTCACAACAGTAAAATATAAAATTTCGACTAAAGTGGAGAATAGGTATAAAAACTTGAGATTTTACGTCAAAACCCGTATTTTTCTATTTGTTCATCACCTAAGCATTTTTATTAATTTGTTTGTCCCACACGATTGCTCTAAGAGATGTTTTTTTATTATCTTGGAAGGTTTCGGGGCGAACAGAAGTAAGATTAATTTTAACTATGTTTGTGCGTATTTGAACAAATTTCATTTTTTTCTCATTGCCTTCAATTTTATTTTCCAACCTTACGAGTAGAAGACTTTCGCATATATAAAATTACGTTATAATATGATATCCATCATTTTGATTATATAAGAGTACCCGTCTAATTAAATTACCAGTGTTATTGAAGTTCAAAGGTCACAAGAATGGTATAAATAAATTTTTATAACGTGAGATGATTATATCATATTTTACTCAAATTTGAATAAGATAGATTGAGGTGTACATCAAACTTTTAAGTACAATATCGATATCTTTCAAAACCATTTCACCTTACAAGTGAGAATTTTATAAATACATCAATCAACTTCTAATTAAAATAAAATGGCTTAAAGAGAAAACATATTCTGTAATTATCATAATAATTAGATTGAGACAAGTAATTTCGCTCATCGAATTCTTCAATTTGTGGGTATATTCTTCGGATTTTATTTACAATGTTTTCAAACACTGCCCCGTGGAATTTATTATCAACACGTGTTCGGCGAGGTAACTGAACACCATATCGCGATGTCTATTCATAAAATGTTTAAATCGACGTTTGCAGGCACCCCACGTTGCTTCGATACTGCTGGTAGTTACGCCGTATCGCATACAAATTTGTGATCGTAAACCACGACATCGTGGAATATTTATAGCTTTGGAATCACCTATACGCATCCCAGACATCTGTTTGAATTATTGAGCCCGATTTTACGTTTCTTCTGATGATATCAATGAGTGTTTGGATATTCTCCCTATCTTAATCTACAGAAATATCTGACCAGTTTCGTCCATGATGCCTTCAATCCACAACTCTACATTGGCTAAAATTCGTCCGATATGATATTTCTTTTACATAAAAGGATTTATTCGATCTGTACATATATGTGTTTAGCTACAATTCCATCAGGAATTTCTATGATTAATAAATATGCCCCTTATAAAAATTTTCCAATCACATATAGCCTTGCTACTGATTCGCAATTCTATGAATAAAATGTCTCGTTGATCGTTTCGTCTTACATAAATGAGTATAATTAAGATATTCGGTACAAAGAGAGCTTCGACGCGTGGAATAAAGTGTTATATCTCGTTGACTTGTTTTTTTTTAAAGGTATACCATCCAAACGCTATGCCACCAGTGGATGTTTGCCTATTTATGACAAAAATATTCCTATCACAGCAAAGAATGGCATTAGAAGGTAATCATATATATTTTAACACTCCTATGATATAATTAACATTGTATTGTAAAAGACTACAAGAGGAATAACTAATTTAATCGAAATTTAAAAATTGGTATGGAGGACACTTTATATATGTCTAACAACAAAATTATTAACCTAAACATAAATAAAGTTCATCAAACTTGTTGTAAAAAAGAAAAAAATAATTACCTCCACCATGTTTTTAGTAATTAGGAAATATCCTGATTGGTGATACCTATCTCAACTTTAGCCAATCGTTTTACCAGTTTTATCAGGCTTACTTGACATTTACCATCAAACTGATGTGTTGTTGAACGGAAGAATTTAGTGATCTAAACATTCAGCGGAATGATGTACTGGGTTTGGCGTTCAAGTGATCGCACCTAATTTTTTTAAAGAGCTGGTATCCAATGATAGTTTACTTTAATAAACGTATTGAATGTGTTAACCCAAATGAGGATGGTAAAAATATCCGACATAATAATCAGTATGGCGAATGTTTTTTTGTTAGTTCTAGTCTTTTATTAAGCAATTTC
>JWZT01005403.1:3940-14026 GCA_000827895.1 Thelohanellus kitauei
TTTCCAATGTGATAGTTCAGAATGCCTCACGGATAATGTCATGTGCAATGGTGTACATGATTGCAATGATGGATCCGATGAAAAAAATTGTCGCAGTACATTATATTGAGATTCAGAAATATGTCTCGATTCCCAACATCTCTGTGGCAATGAGTGCATTCCCAAAAATACTTTGTGTAATGAATTTAATCATCAAGGTCAAACCCACAAATACGAATTTAATTACAATACAAATACACGTACAAATGAAGCAAGATACAATAGCCTAAGTGGCTGTAAGGATTCATCTCACCTCAGATTCGCATTACTTTATATTTTCAACAATCATAATAGTGGTTGCCCTGTTGTTTGTTATTCTTATAAAATCACTTATTGGCCGCAGTAAACAAAAACAGCCCTCTAAAAAGCGAGCAAAGCCACAAAAATAATCAAAAGCTGAAAACTTAAAATGAAAGCTTAATTTAAATATTAAAGCTTAGAAATTGGCAAAATCTATATTTTTCTTGTCAAATATTTTTTAGTACATCAAATGTTTTATAAGTTATATCTAAACGTGAAATTGATTTTTAATATATTTATTATTTGTTTTTACCAAAAACACAGATTCGGTTTAATTATGATTACAGCCAATGACTGCTGTATATCCAAATGAAAGATATCTGGAAATGTTATAATATTAAATGATCGAAACATAGATAAGATTTGATGCTGAGGTTTTTTGGCCTCGAAATGTTTTACTTGGTGATGAATAGTCAAATTATGAAACTTATAAAAGCAGTAACAAACAGATTTCAGTAAATCTGCTTGTAACTCTTTAAGACATCACAAAAACTTTACAACAAATACAAATTGTCCCTGCGAAACACTTTTTGTAAATACAATTTTAAAATCCTAATAGAATAAACTAAATCCAGAAATGAATGCAGGTTAATTTTGGATGAAAATAGATGTAGATTGACAATAATAATATCATTATAAAAGAATAAATATCATCGAATTTAACTCCTAAATATTATGAGAATATGCTAAATTCTCTCATATGGAACAAAATATTAATGTGGATTTGTTTTAAAGATCTTTCATAAAAATTATTTTTATTCTGACATCACTTGTTTTAAAAATTGAATTGATTGTTTTTACTAGAATCATATTTTAGATTCTGGACATATACTCCAATGCCGCAAATTACATGATAGGTTGATTCCACAGATAACGTTGTAAATCAAAACCAACAAAACTGAGAAAACGATGTCATCAGAGCCAGGTTTTGTTTTTATGGCAAATGAAAACTTACAAAATCAAAAACCGTAATTATGCAATATTTACCTTCATACACATTATATTTCAATTTATTTCTTAATAAAAAATACATATAATTAAAGAAATTAAAATAAGCTTATAGTATTTATCGAAAATTTCCGAGCATGGGTCATTTATTCTTGATTTGTGTTTTGATCATTCATCCCAGTATAAGATGCTGCTTTAATACAAGTTGGTCAAAGTCATGCGTCATTAAATCCGTGATCATTATTGGTTTTATTTTGCTAATGTCTCTGCACAGTTTTTCAGTTGACATGTTTATGTTTTGGTTCGAGTCAAGAGGGCTGTTTAAAACTTGACAAACGCCTCCCAATTTCGAAAAGAGTAATTTAAAATTTTTATGATAACAAGAGAAGCGTCTAAGAATTGAGATTGAAATTATGAGATGAATAAAATGAACACAGCTAAACTTACAAACCCAATTGATTCTCTTAATATTTGGTGTTTCATTTGATTCTTAAGATTTATATGCCTATGAACCCAATCCTAAGGATATTTATTTAAATTCTATTCGTTAAGCGCATTTTTTCAGTATAGGATGACTCGTATTTAAAATCGTTACAAAAGACCGTGAAAAATTAAAAAAGGTATAAATCGGGGGACATGTGTACATAAAATTATTCATCGAAAACTATCTGCAGAGGAAAACAACCCAATTTTGTTAAAAAAGGCGCTAATATTAAATATAAAACAGACCATGAAAAAGCCGACTTCAATCCCATTTAAAATTTACAGCGCTAATTTTTTTTATTCGTAATACTTAAAATTTCGTTGTTAGAATAATATATGACGATTTGGATCAAAAATAGTCATGGTTTCTGAAGAAACGTGTTTTAAAAGACTCCAAATAGAAATAGATATTATTTTAAGTTACACTCATAAAATCAATACGTAATTAAATCTAACACCTAAAAATTTCATTTATTTTATAAAAAAGTCAACTGCACAAAAGAGGCTATTTGCAAGTGTAGAAATAAAATATTTAATTGTTAACTGTTCTAGATTGTGAATTCATTAAATAAATTCGTAACGGATGCACGACCTACCTCAAATATTCATGGGTATTGTTAACGATATTGTGGTACACTTAGTTTCTGTTTAAAAACATTCTTTTCAATAGAATATACTAAAGATATCTCTCTCAATTTTTAAAAGTCAAAATATACAGAATATATCATTCAAAAGTTCCACAAAATAGTAATTAAAATCTAGAATTATTTGATGTGCACAACAATTATTTTAGGATATTTATAATTGATAAATACCGGATACTGTAGGTAATTATATTTTTGATTTTTGATTTCTAAGCTTTCAAATATGCGCTTTTGTGAAGTGTACGTATTTTCAAAACATAGAAAATGAAATCTTTATGTATAAAATTCAATTACTCATTTTTTCAAATAGTAAAAACCAATGCTTTACACCATTTTCCGTCCACAATAGCTAACTATCTGCTGATGACATTCAAAGGTCTTAATATTAACTTTTAAAATAAGTAAATTTTAGAAAGCTTCTTTGCTGTTATGCAAATTAAAATCTTAGTTAAATACATCCCATATTAGAAACTTGAATCTGAATGATTATTCTCACAAACCTAAAAGGAAGAATCTACATAAATTTACTTATAAATACAACGTCGGAACCTTTGAATGTTATCATTGGACAATTTTCCATTTGGACGGTAAATGAGGTAACACAAATTTGTTGTAAACCATCGTGCTTTTTTCCAGGTTTTTGAAATTCGTTTCCCCAAACTATTTAAAATTACTCAAGGTTGACTGTGTACGATTTATCTAGATATGTATGATCCCTGAGTGGTCTACTGTTCACCTTTTAATGACCATCGATGAACTCCATAACGCCGGATATAGCTGATTTTTCTGTACTTTTACATCCTTGGTTATAGATATTATCGAACCAGTAAAAACGCATATTTGGCTCTGCGTTTTTATATTCAAATATGCATTGAATAAAGGACATAGACATCTACAGTTATTTATTGGAATACGGTTATTATTTACCATTTGAAATGTGCAAATATATTTTAACAACACGAATATTCCAAAAAATTGCCATTCAGATGCACATGGAATAGCCATAGGAAAGACGTTCAATAATAAGCTCAAAACTTTATTATTATTTGGATAAGAAAAATTTAATAAAACCACGCATGCTTTGGAATAAGTATATTCGATTTTGGATCAATTCTCTGCTGTGCGATTCAGTCATAGAAGGTATTTGGAACTTTTGAAAACCTAATTTTAAACTATCTGGCTTGACTTTTTGGTTGTATTCCTCTTGTCAAATTTTGCAAAATAATTTGACCCTATTTATTATGTTAAAATTTCATTTTTTTAAACAAAAAATTGCTCGCGCTGTTTTTATCTCTGTCTTCTTTGTTGTATCATATTCATCTCGTCATTGTCCTATGTTATGACATTTATTTTATATATCAGTTGATCAATTTCATCTCTTTCCATAAATAACATCATTTAATTCATGTGTCGCCTGTCAGCATTCTTTCATGTCAAAAAATCTAATTTTGTTTTTAATTAATTACATTCGTATAACATATGGCAAAAAAATTCATTTTTTAAGGTTTGAAAATGATCGAGAATGCGCTAAAGAGTAACGTTGCTATGTTGAATAACGTGATTACAGTGTGAATCAGTCAATTGTTTCCGTTTTGCGTGGCACCGCTAAAATTTCGCAATACTTCATAATAAATTTTTATAAAATGCTCTCTAAAAACACAAAGCGGAAACAAAATAAATTGTTTCAATTGCAATGCTTTGTATGCAGTGAAATAGTTACTTTTCCATATGTCGGAAATGCCCATATGGTCTGTGCAAGTTTTTACAGTTGATGCTCGTCCAATCAGGTCAAAAAATTGATCAGCGTTTCGTGGATTACCCTGCCAAACAGTCAGTTTCTATTTTGATAACAAATTTTCGATCGGGTTCAGGAATCGATTGTATGGAGGCAAAAAAATGGCTAGTGACTGAAGGCAACGATAAACACCATATCTCGATAGGAATACCTTGGTTTAAGCGCCGATCTCCTAAATTAAAGGATAACAGGACACCCTTCTTTATGGCTTATCAAATTTCTTGATTTTTAATTTAATCTGCATGCTGCAAAAGTGAAAATTGATTTTACAAAACTGAAAAATGGCTGATCAAGACGGAATATTCTTGGTAAAGAATTCAAAAATATATGTTCAAAATATATGTATCAATCAATTTGATGGAGTAAATTTGACCTTGCAAGTATTTTTGATATACTTAGCTTCCCATCATTGAAAACATTTGATTGGCTGAACGTTGCCGAAAACGAGACATGTGTATTACAGCTATATTTTAAAATTTATTGCACATTATTTTGGATCGAAATGCCTAAATCGATTAAAAATCCGAAATTTCTAGCCATAAATAAAACTAAAACTTTATTTTTTGGTTGAGAGCACAAGCTGTAAAATGAATCTGAGGAGTAAAAAATTAAATTGACTTACACTTTTGACATTCAAATTTGTTCGAAATATAGGATTATGCTCGTAGATTGCGGATCCTCAAATTCCTGTCTATATTTCGTTCTGGATTGGCTTGTCAATGATCCAACAACTATTTTCATTGCTAAATCTGTATTCATATACTTCCAATTTTTGAACAAGTTTTAAAATATTTGAGTGGTTTGAGTCAACGAACAGCACAAAGACGTTGTTCAACTCCTCTACTAAATTATTGGATCTTTTAGTGAAATTTAACACTGCGTCATGCACGTTCACAGTTTTAATTGAAAAAATGGGGTTTAATATAACATCTGTGCCATGAGTTATGATGATCGGCGCTTTCAAATATCTAAAAATATGTTGTAATAACTCATCATTTTTGAAAGAAAAGGATTCGATATTAATTCCAAATATCCGATGACCACTTCTTTTGGTGACAGAAATGTTAAGATGGCACCATTTTACATCCACTCAAAATTTTCCTCACGCTAAAAGCGGAATTTTACATCTGAGTGTACTTATTTCTTCCTCCAAACGATCGCATGAAATGTATGTAGAACGCTTTAATTGAGGAATTGGAAAAACAAGAACGAAAAGATTAATTTTCTGCTTGTTAAAAATACACAATTATTCTCCAAGTGTTGAAAATTATCAATACGATCTCGTGTCGAGGAAATAACGCCGAGGAGATACTTTCCAATGTTCAAGACAATAGTGCGCTAATACGAGGTACAAATTGGTCATTTATAACACCAGGAATGGTATAAAACTGCTCAAATATATTGGCACATATTTTACATGTGCCATCACATGGCATAATTCAGAGGTACTCAACCTTTTTTGCCGCGACTTCTTTAATCCCTCTAATCTGTTTTCCAGGGCGTTACGACCACCCATTCCAAAATTTTTTATGGCAGGCATAATTAACTCTAATTTTTAAATTTCCAAATCGTGATAACAGAATATATTATTGGTAAACAGAATTAAAATTATAATTTCAGAAACCGAACATAACACGGAATTATGTTTATTAACGAAATGATATGGAATAATAGTTGTTCAATATATATTTGTGATTATAATATTAAAAATGAAATGTTATATTTATCAATGGCATTATTTAATTTTCAATTTAGCCTAACCACAGTACCCATGCTGTATATTTATCTAAAATTTTAACTACTTAGCGACGAAATGATAAAAAAGTACTGTAAATTGATTAAATTTAGTTTACCCCACTAAACCTCAGTGCGAAGGTTTATCTTGTTATTGATTCACAGGATCTATAATTCTTAGGATTGTTTTGGCAAAAACAACAGACGTCATCTTCAGCGTCATGTCTAATACTATATCAAGACTTCTTAAACCAACGGCTGGAAAATCCAGTTTCGTCAAGGTATGTGATCGAAAATCGAAGAAGCCTTAAAACCGTATCAGACATAACCGAATAAGACTTACAATACTTTATGCAGAATAGTGAAATTGACATTGAAGAGAAATCGGTTTTTGCAAAATCTGTATTTATGAGTTCAATGAACTCTTCATGTGATGTCTCGAGAGTATCTTCAATTTGATGGTAAATGGATATATTGCATCTGCCAAAGATGTATCAGTTAGAATTTGAAAAAATGATGATATTTTGTCGTCCAGCAAGTCAAAAAATGTTCTTCCATAATAATTATCGGTTGAATAACAAGATCGCCCCCCCCCCTCAAACCAATCCTTTCGAGATTGCGCAATGCGACTTTCGTTTTATACCTCTTTTTCTTGACTTTTTCGATATTATAACCCTTAAATCAGGTATAAATAATTACAAGGGTCAGCTAAAATCCATAACCTTTGATCGCATAAGAAAATTGTGCTGAAAATTTATATTTTAAACGTTACTGCTTTTTTTTGCATATGTTTGTCGAAATTCTATGGAAAAATGATCATTCTATAAATTCTACTTCTACGTGTTGCCCCTTGTCCTTTGAGTGATAAATTTAAATCATTCAATATTTCTAATATATTAACCATATGTATTTTCTCTAAACCACATTCTTACTATAATGTGCTTTGAAACGGTCTTATTTCTATTCGATAAATAAAGTTTTAGTTCATCACGAATATCATAAAAATGTTTTAGAACTTTTCCTCTTAATAACAAACTCGATTCTGTGTGAAAAAGCAGAAAGTTTTATGATGCATAAACCTAGTTACAAATTTTGGGAGAAAAGTCTACTGTTCAAAAAAAATTTTTAACAACATTTAGAGAATTAATTACATTTGTCTTTACGAGTCGTTATTACCCTTGCACTGTTTTTGTTTCTAATATTTGTCGATGGATTATACAGTGAGTGTTAATGATTTTCGGAGATGCATTCTCTACCAAACTTATTAATCAGACCGATATCCTGTCATATTTGTAGTCACATCTCTGCACACACCACAAATATTTTACCATGAGATTTTATGGATTTATATAAATTAACAAACTTTTTCATAAATATATCGCATGACGTGGTAGTTGTTTCAAGAGGATTATAGAAGAGAAACTCGTTTTTAAAACACCTCTTATGTTTATGCTTGGCATAAAACAATAGTTTTGATTCATTTGCCAAGTCTATGGATTCAAAAAGCTGAATACTAAATATGGGAAGTGGAAAAAAATTTCATTACCTATATCATCTGATCGAGAATATCTGCAGATATATTAATTATTCTATTGTTTACTGTGTCTAGGGATATGTACATGCCATTTAACTTAATTACATATTTTTATCAAATCATGACTCGAACTACATTTTTGGCTGGTGGAAACAGTAGTTCATCAGCTATTGTGTGAGGTTTTGATAGCTCTGGCGATTATGAGCCCATCCAAATAGGAACTTCGACTCAAGCCATGTTTATATTATTGCAAATACCCCAAACATTAAGCCTAATTTTCCTGACACCAATAGCTTTCGATCTAAAATAATTTATGTCTTTGTTAAAAACGTTTGGATGCATGTCAAAATGACGTCGCAGTTTATTCAGCTCCATAGATTCAGCTAATATTCTTTTCCAAAAATAACGCATTTCAGGTTTTCCATTCTATCTGTAACTTATGAATTGAATCCGGGATGTAAATAATCTTCATTATAACTTCTATTCATCGCGATCTTTTATTTCATATTCCTTTCTATGTTATTCGTAATTTATATTCAGATAATTTGCTAAATAAACGTAATCTGTCAAGAAGAAGCTACAAGTCTTACAAAATTACAGGATTTCCATTTGTAAATATTACCGTTAATAAGACGAACTACAAACCTTATGTTTTTCAATTTAGATAGAATCACTAAGTGTCAAAATATCGATATCTTTATTTATAAAGTTAAACATCAATTTATTAAAATATTAAAAATACGTACACTTATGATATTTTAGATGAATTTCAACCATTTGAATGTATCTATAAAAATATCCGAGAGACAATGGTAGCCATAATTTACAATCTTCGGTATAATAAGATTTTAAATCGGGTTCATATTCATCAATAAATTTACAGAGTTGGGCAATTATGTTTTTATAGATTTTTTTCACTTTCCAAAGAGTAAATCATTGATTTTATTGTAGGGAATACGATGATAAAAATATAAATCCCACTTCCCGTTCAAGGGTTAATTTATATAAATTTTTATAATTTAAAATATTTTCAATATTTGTTGATAATATTATTTTCTGGCGAAATTGATTTTAGATGCTTTAGAATGCGCAGATTATTAGGGTATTCAATTAAAAAGTTTTAGAGATATAGTATTTAAAACAGCAGGCTCTAAATATGTTAAGAAAGTGCTGAAAACTTAATAAATAAATAATATCTGTTGTATCTATGACCCTGCAATGGCGTAAAATTACCCGACGCAGATCAGTTTAATAGGATGTAGTATTAATGGTTAAATATATTTATATTAGTACTATTAAAATGGTTGAAAAAAAAATGATTTAGTTGGCTACGATATCTAATTATCAAATGTAATTAAAGAAAAACTATTCTAAAACCATCTGAAAAAATTTCTGTAATGATAATTTTATCGCGTTTGAAAAAAAGTTACGTCACATTTTGTGAATACTTTCGTGACCCTCAGATTGACATGCCCTGCTCTACATTATTTGTATAAGAACCGGTTAACGGTTCCAAGTGTATTTTTCAATACGCATACACTAAAATAGACTGTAGTTAACAGATTCATGAACTCAAGGGGTATTGACTGGCAGTGTTTATAAACCTAATTTATCTACGATAGCAATTACTTGTCTGAGGCAAATCCAACAGTGTGAGTTTTAGATCCTCACAAAACATGTCTTAAATTATTTTATCATAGTTAAACCTCATTATTGATTATTTGAGTGTGTCTGCTTTTCTATGCTGAATGCATATTACAATAACAATCTAAGCTGTGATCAAGAACATTACTTTTGGCGTACCCTCGTACATGCCAAGGACCCAATGTTTTGGTTTCAGAAAATCATGGCCTAAGGTTCTATCGTTAAATTCCTATTTAGTGTCTGCATGAATCGCGAAATCACTAATTCGTCGATTTAAATTATAATTCCTTGCCACCCATCATAAGGTTTTAGAGTAGATACCCTACGTGACAAATCAAATAGATATCATAAATTAAACATTTCTAAAAGATTTAGTCATCGTTGCCAATGTCGTTGACCATATTGACAGAAGTAAAGAAATCTCGATTTGAGTGTGGGCCCACATACGAATGACACAGAGAAATTTGGTGGTAGCTATTTTAGAGTCATCTATGAATCAGCCAAATAATTAGTGATTAACCTCACCAGATCTTGTTGATTCCTCGTATCGCACATATTACAGACGAAATTGATCTATTAATGAGCCTATATTTTATTAAATAAGTTAAAAATCCATACCTTGTTGTAAATGTCATTCATTCTATGTTCGACCGTTTTCTGATAACATTGATCTTAGAACATATCTTCTGTCAGAATTCCATAATTCTGTAAAATTCCAATAGAATTTACTGCATCACGAACAATTTCAGTGAATATTTCGAATTCCATTATTTCGCTGCTCGTTAGGCGCACGCCCAAACAGGTTGAGTAAAGTGAAGTATACCCTGTTTTAATACCAAGTCAATTGGAGGGTGATTGTTTTTATAGAGCCGTTTGACGTTCTAAATTTTGACTTTTTCTAGAGAAATCTTAACTTTTCAGTAGAAACGTGGAATAATTTTTTATATTTATGGGAGCACCATATA
>JWZT01005403.1:16656-36844 GCA_000827895.1 Thelohanellus kitauei
ATAATCAATATGGCTGGTTTTTTTAAATACCGGTATATTGAAGGAACAGTTCTTAACTATATATAAATAATTAAAATTTGTCCAATCAATCATGGGAAGCAAATATTATATGACATATAATTAGGGAGTGAGATACTAATAACCGTATAGTCCTTTCCTAAACCCGTGCGAGGAGGTTTTTTCATAAATGAAAACTCAGTTCTGAGGAATGGCCCACTGAACGGAAATAATGACTTATCACAAAGGATGATTTCATCGTGTGTGGAAATTAGAACTGACAACCTCCAACGTTATTTCCTACACGCAGAAAGTTTATTTCCAGAAATTCTCGAATCCAGTCGATATACCTAGAGTGTAAAAATAATTTTATTTCAATCGTTATGTTGTTTATACTTTGAATATTGCATTTGATTCTCATGGTTGATGTTAATAGTTTCAGAACAAGGTGTCACTAATTATTTTAAACATAAAATTGAACGTTCTCATTAAACTGCTTCCCTAATAACAATAGTCGTATTTTGTCAGAAACGATGTCTTAAAGCAGTTTAAATTATTTATCTACAGTTGAGAATCATTCCTTCAATAGACTGTAGTTGAAACAAAATCCACAGTGTTGATTATCACGTTTCACGGTTTTCATTGTCTTGGTTCACGATTTTGATCGATAAAGTTGACTGTATTTATTGCAAAACCATGTACATGGGCGTCATTAATTGGTGCGTTATGTTTAAGAATTCGTGAAATTCGATAAAAATTAAAGTCTATATGCATTTGTGAAGAATTTTTCGGGATATTCACGCTCAACCAACAATTGACATTTTTATGGTAAAAATTTTCTCTCGAGGATTCTTAATCTAATTTACAGTAATTTTATTGGGTTTTGATTGGAAATGACCTTGAAAATGCAGTAATATTTAATTTTTATCGATGGTCCCGAATTAATGATATCTCGCACTAATTTATGAGTTTGACTATAAATGATATCTTTTCGCACGTGCGCATACCGATTTTTTTTGTTTCAAATAACTCATGCTTGAGTTTTTTAAAATTACAATCCTTTTGTGTAATAAGATGATGCATGCTTTCAAAACCCAAAAGAAGCTTCACCAAACAATTTTCGGACATTTTCGAATTTCGGACAATTTCTGACAAAAATGTTATATACCGAAAATTGCCGTGGTTTTGTAAATTTCATATTTTTAGTTCAAGATATTTTTCATTCAAAAGGTCCGAATGTTTCAAAAAAATAACTGAAAAGTTTTAAAAAATTTTACTTCATAACTGTTAAATCATCGCATTTATCCCAGTACCCAAAAACCTAAACCCTTTTTCTGACACCAGAGTAGAAGGTCAAATTTTTTTTGACATAGAGATTTACATTTAGGGTACACCCTTCGAACAGTAGAACTTTAACGTTTCAGAAATGGCATTTCAAAAGGATTAATTTATGATAATAAATGTAAGATCAAACCAATCGGAAAAAATTCAAGACATATCATAAGAATATCTTTCTAGTTGTAATTAGTCCTCAAAATTCAATCCGATAATATTCTCTTTTCCTATATGAGTAGTATTACTTATATCCTGATCAATAAAGACACAAATACTCTCTTGTCAACAATCCTAGCAGCTGCAATTAATATACGGGCAACTTATTTTTGTTGGGGAATCACATAATAAACGCCCCAAAGGGACCAATCTTAAAAAATGAATTTTATCTATTCAAAAAATTTTCGATATTTTGATGACACCATTTGTAATTCCATTCCGCTAATTAGGCAGTTCAAGTTCTTGAAGCGACCTCGATGAATGTATAAGAGCTTCTTCTACACATCTTTGACAGTCCTCCTCCGTAATACGGCTTGAAACAATGTATATTTTGGTAAATATCAGACTAATTTTGATGTAGGAGGTTTCGTGTTGATATCTTGCAACCATTTTGAGATCTGTAACTCAATAGGATTTATTGTGAATGAACACGTGGTAAAAATAAAATATAAAATTCCCGTCAAACGTATGAAATGTCTACAAACTTGATAAAAATTGTATGTTTTCAAAGTTTAATCAATTTATAATTAATCGACGTTAAAATTTCGCCAATTTTCAACGACCGGATTGTGGCAAAATTGAACTTCTTCATTAGCGAAATTGAATTATAAACGGTGTAAAATACTTTGATATATTGATTGAATCACTCAGATATTTTGTGATCAAATATTTGTAAATTATATGATATCTATTGTTCATTCGCATTCATTTATATCGCAATCAAATTTACGTAAAAATAGGAAATTTTAAATGTGAAGGATATATTTTCTATATCCTGTGTAATGTTACAGCACTGAGCGCTCAAGTTGGTTATCGCTAGGTTTCGGTGGATGAGTCGTGGGTTCGACTGCAGCCAAACTCCTCTTTTATGTTTACAAATGTAAAATTATTAAGTTCAGGTATTACACAATTTAACTTGATTAAGGAATTCAATGTTAATATAATACTAAATTTAAACTAATCTCTTTGTTCACACAGCTTAATTTTCGGATCAATATTTAGTGACGATATAATTTCCTCGCTTAGTAAAAAGTTAATGATCAGTTTTCCCGCACCTCATATTTCAAAAAATCTTTGATTTTGAACCATTACTTATAACAAAAATTTAATGACTTGATCGGAAACCCTAAAAATATAACTGTATTCTCATCATCGTACTCAGTGCAATATTATCATGCAACGCGTTCGTTTTCATTGATGATAAATGTGGGACGTAAATCGCAAGACCGAGCCATATATGGACAGAGACTTAAATACATGTGTCCATTGTATGGTGATTAGAGATGGTGATATTAAGCTGTAAATAATCTTTGTTACTATCATATGATATACGTCACAATAACGACTGTCGGTAATGTTCCAGATTTTACAAAATCAGATAAAGATCGATTTCATTCTTTGCAGGCCAAAGAATAATTTTATGTCGTGGTTGGTGAGTATTTATATGAGAAACGTTTACCTAAATCGTTTCGTAATTAACAAATAAAAGATTATTCATATTTCTAGAAATATGGGATGATGAAGGCACATGTTGTAAGATATGTATGTTTGTTTGTTTTTATCGTTCTATCTTATCGAATGTGTATCATTACACAATCTGAAGATACTTATCGATATCGTCCCATGGGGATTAAACTAGTCTCGGAACTCAGTTGATCTAGTGTACTCATGTTTGGATTCTTCTTGATTTTAATTTTTCTTTTCAAAGGTATTTTCGATTCATAAATAGACACCACCCTTTACCAGATTACGAGGTCATCTAGAAACAATAAAATTGATATTGATATCGATTACATCCTATATTTCTATAGGCCCGAGTTTGATATAATATGATATAGATTCAATAAAAGTATTTCCTTCAACACTGCCTCTATCCGTAATATAGACTATTCTGACGATATTCTTACCATTAAATTATGGAATCATGGTCAACAACAGCCAAAGCTCGTTGCAAGATGTCAGGTTTTAGCAGCCGAAAATGAAATAAGTATAGAGAAATGCGACTTGAATTTGACAATATGGGACAATAGTTTAATTCGTTTCTTTATAAATGACGGAGTAACTGTCCAAAAAAACAAAGAATACTCGTGGACTCGTAATCCACCTATAGATTTTAAATTTGGGGATCGATAAGGGATGTTCAAGTTTTTTATTCCTGTGTTTATAACAACCACAAGCAAAAATTATCAACGACTTAAAGATCAGCGGTTAGCGACAGTTTTCTGCAATCGTACGCAATCACAATTAAACACATATGAGTGCGAAAATATTGACCGACCTATCCGTACGCAGGTGGTTAAAAGAGAAACACCATACAAATTATTGGTGTTGGTTATATCTCTTGTTGCTATCTCATTGTTTCTCGTTTTATTAAAAGCCAGTGATATCATATCCGTTGCCAGAAAAGGATGGGAAAAAATCTTCAAACATGATCCAGATCTCTAAAAATATCAATAAAGCTAATTATCGTTTATTTTCGTCTTGATATTTGTCAAAATTTCTTTCCGTCAAAAAATATCAATTTAAAAACATCATATATTGTATTCGTTACGTCATCAACCATAATGATGCAAAAATTAAATATTTATGTTTTTAAAAATCAAAAAGACATGAGGTATGACAAAATCAGCCGAATATTGTCGAATAAAAAACAATGGCCAGTAATAAGGTATCATAAGTTAAAAAATTACATTGATTTTACTTAAAAGATCTCATGAGAAATTTTATCAATTCCGTAACATATTCAGTGAGTTTTTATGGGATTAACCTTTAATTATAGCAATCTCATAAATTTATTTTAAAAGTCGTTCATTGATTTGTGTTTAAATATACATAATTACAGATAAACTGTCCTCTCATAAAAGTGATTTCGGATTTGGTCGGTGAAATTTAATCGAGAAATCATGTTTTGAATCTCATCGAGGCTGCATTAACGATATATTCAAACGCGCATTATATATTAAACTTGTGTCAGGATATGCGAGTATTTTTAGGGTATTTTTGTAAAATGATTTAAGATTCATCGACCAAATGACGTCATTTCACTATGAGGACTCTTTCCAATAAATTATAGTAGAGAACACTGAAAGACTATGATTTAACAAAGTTAATTTTTCATTTTTAATATTCATAATTTTTTTCTAAAGACAGAGATGAAACTGATCATGAAATCCAATAAATTAAACAAACCATCAACTTATTCCTAAATAAAATATTGTGCGCATAAGTTTATAGAATTTTTAACTATGTGGGAGGAAAATCCAGGTTTAAAAAAACTATACTGCGCACAGACGTTAACAAGTTATTACATAATTCATGGTATACGAATATCTTATGTATTCAGTAGATATATTCAGTACACATTATCACATAAACATAATTAAGGACAGGCGATTGTATTCCAGATTTGATTCAACGAGATACTAAGAATTTTATTACGATGCAGGTCGATTAAAGATGATTCTATGTCCTGGGCCTATAAGTAGAGACGTGAGGTAATACACAACAAATAAAAGATTTTAGACCGATTTAGAAAGATGGAATGATCAAGACTCGTGGTTTGTACGATAGTTATGATTCGTTTATCATCGTCTCATTTGAATCAACGTAAAATTTTATTGATTTATATTTCTGAATTTCATATGTTTAAGATGATTATAATATTACATATCGGCCAATTTTATGGATTCATGGTGTAATTTCACCTTTTTATTCTATTTTTCAAAAGTATTTTACATTTTTATATGGACAAATTATTTACCAGATTAAGAAGTCAGCCCAGAACAATAAAACCGATATTATTATCGTTTTATACTCAGGGTTAGATTTGCTTCTATATTGTGATATAAATTCAAGGAATGGCTTACCTTAACAAATATTTAGTTGTCAATTTAATTATTCTGGCAAAATATAAATACTTTTAACTAATAATCACGAGAAAATTAAAATTATTTCTAAAGGTGTAATCTTTTGGTCTAGGAAACTCATATTGGCATATTAAATGCCATATTTTACACTAAAAGGTGGTAAAAACGTAGATTTCGTCACATCATGTACAATAACTGTTCAAAAAACACATTCATTGGTAATCATTCTGCAATTTTTAAATTAGTCGATGTAAAAGGATTTGTGAATTATTCTATTGTCGATTTTATTCCAAATTTGAGAAGATATTATCCAATTAAAAACCTTCTTCTGATGATACAGGATCTTTGCAATAGCACGGAAGGGACATTTTCCACATAAAAGCGTGAAACTAACATCCAAATAGGCTATAGACAGCACATTACAATCGAGAAAACATCAAAAATGGTATTGGTCGTGTACTCCTCATATTTTGACTTTGTCTCACTATGTTAAAAGCCATTAGAATCCTATCTGACTTCAAAAATGTATTGAAAATCATTTTCAAATAATCATTGTATCAAAAAATATGTATATGATTTTTTGACCTTGGTAATAATCCTTGGACTCAATATAATCAACTAAAAATGCAAATAAATTAATGTTGCCACAAATCTCAGATTTCTTTTATGGATTTGATAATAAATATTTCATTAGTCATATTTTTATTTTTCAGGTCGATTCAATTGTCTAAAGACCAGCTGTTGTAAAAAAAATTAGAGAGAATGTATTAACAAATACCGAATATAATTGTATATCTAGCGAAGAGAATAACTTTTCAAAATAAGTAGTAATAGATGATAATACCACGTTGTATTCGATATCCAATTTTTACGGGATTTCATCTCTTTCTCATTTAAATATTTGACTCATTTTCATGCATGTCATACAAAAATTTTCACCTATGTGTGGCTCCTTGCAATCTAAATGGCTTGAATAATCATTATTTTTTGATATACATTAGATCCCTATGGCTCGGATGATGTAACGGGAATTTTTATATTATTTAAAAACCAGTAATGTCGACAACTGACACATTATTATTACTTCCATCGCATGTTTCCCATAGATTACGAATTCATATCTAGATTTTTAGTCGATCAATTTTAATTTAGTTTTGCATCAGCAGTGTATTTTATTATTCTTGAAATTGAGTGAACTATTGAAAGATTTTTTTATCATCTGTATGATACCACCAGTGCATGAAATTTTGAATAATAGAGACCTTTTATGACGTAGATCGAAAAATGCTATTTTACAAGCTAATAAATAATGTATTTTTTCTACATATTCGTCAGATATTCTTTCACATAACGAATAACATAAATTTTATATCTCAAAATTAAATTTGTACGATACCAACCGTCGTTTTGGGTCAATGTGAGATATCTGTGTTATTGGACAAGAAAATCAAATAAATTGAAACCAGTTAAAGAAAAAAAATTTGAATAACTGCGAAGAGTAATCATTATTGATGTCCTAATACTACATTATTGAAAAAATGCATTGATTATACATCAAAGATTTAGTTATAAATTTTGCAAATTTCCTAAAAGTTTCCTTCCCTTTGGTTTCATCAAAAATTAAAAAAAGAATTTTTTAAAGCTGGTCACCGATATATAATAAAAAATAACATCGATCGATGTGGAATATAGCAGTCAGAAGATGGGTTCGATGATGAAATCGTTAGATAAAATTAATAGACTCTGTTCAGATCTTAAGATTCGTTATCTACGAAAAATATGGGAATTTGCAAAGTAGATGTTGAATGGAGTAAAAGCATAAGCGGAGTAGAGTGGGAGGCAACTGTAAAATTGAATCACAACTTCAAGGATGAAATCATGTCTCCTGACTGAGACAATCGATATATGTTAAAAAACACAGGTTGTTACTATGATGAAGTATAAAAAAGACCTTTGGTGTCAAAAAACAGTATTTTTAATCATAATTTTCGATAAATAAAAATTAAGGAGACGATCATATAAGCCAAAAAATTAAATACAACCATTATGACCTGAATCAATACGATAATATCATGAATAGGTTTTTTTAGAAAGATGGAGAAGGTGGGACCACGATCCAAAGATCATGCCATATACTGATGAGAGGCTTAATTAATCAGCCCAAAATTCAAACGACAAAAATATTCAAGGTATTTCTGAATATTAGTCTAATCTTCTCAGATTAACAGAATTACTGCTAGTCACCTGTGTTTGAAATTATAATTTAACTAAAAAATTTAAGGATTTTATGGTTATAAAGTTCTCAAGAATCAGATTTAGATCATGGCAAAATAAATATTAACACGAGGAACGTTTACAAAAACGGTTTTTGGTTCACGGGTAGATTTTTCAAAGATTTCGAAATATTATAAGATCATTAAATATAGGTTTTATTGCAGTTTATTTGTTTATTTTTGATAGCATGTCTGATGAGGTTTAATATATTTGTATTTTAAAAGATTGACTGATGTCATTCGATGAAAATTAATATCGTCATTATCCTCAGAATATCTTATTGATTCATGTTTAAATTCTACCTGATATTTTTTTTGTTTATCAGAGGTATTTTTAATTCAAAAATAGGCGCCACTCATTTTAAAATTACCAAATCATCTGCCAACAAAACAATCGATGTAGATATAGATTTCTACGTACACATCAAGAGAGACGAGTTTGTTGTTTGTTTTAATAGAATTCATGCCAGTTTTGGCCTTGACAAACACAATACTGGTACATTAGATTATTCTGATGATATATTAACCATGAATGCTGAAAATCCCCATCAAAATTTGAAACCGATAATTACAAAATGTAAAGTTTTGGTAATGGAATCTCATATAAGTATCGAAAAATGCAACATAACTATTACTGGTGATCATGGTGATGTAAATTTCGTGATAAACGGTGGAATAACCGTTCATAAAAACGTAAAATATACATTCATTCGTAACCCGCCTTTAGCTTTTAACTTCATGGATGGAAAAGGAGTGTTTAATTTATATATTGACGATTTTATAACAACAACCAGCCAGAATTTCCAAGAGGAAAAGCTTCAATGGGTAACAACAGGTCTTTGCAATCGATCCCAATCAGAACACAACACATATTTGTGTGAAACTGAAGGGCGAGCTAGCTTCAGACGTGGTAATAACGAAAGAATATATAAAACATTAGTCGTGGTTTGTATAATCCTAGAGCTTTCACTTATCATAATTGTGATAATAAGAAAAATAGTTAAAAATATTTCCAAACAAGGGGACAAAAAATCCGCCAAGAATTAACGGATAAAACTAAACCTATCATTTTAGCTAATTTAAGAAATTTTGCTTCATATTTTACTAGTTTTATTTTCTCGTCACAAATATAATCTTTGATTATTATGATTAACTTATTTATATATTTATATCAGTTATAAAAATAGCTCGAAATGTTATTTCAAACTTAATCTGATTCAAAATAAGTCAAAATATCTAATACTCGATACCGAAGAGTGTCGAATTACATATATGTATTCAAATTAAAAGTATAATCTAAAAACGATAAGATTTTTAACGTTTTTGTTATTTCAATGACATTCAATAAGTCTGAATAAACCATTACACACCATTTTTCATTAAAGATGTCTCCTTGAGTCATTCTAGATGGTCGTTTCCGCGCACGACTAAACTAGTTTTGACCAAAATGTACTCCTGTTTAAATCGTGTGCCCCAACGTTTTTAATACATGGCATCAAAAAGTATTCTTGAAAAGATTCGCTCTGTAGATCTGTTGAGGCATAACGTGTAGATTCCGGGATCGGGCCTGCACAATCGGTTACCAAGATCTGAGGCGAGGACTCAAATATTGTTGATAAGAGAGTATTCTAATCAAAGATACTCATACCTGACGTTATAAAACTCTTAAACTTCAAGAATATCAAATTTATCGGATTTAAATNAACAGAGATGTGTGTAAATAAACCGATAAATGTTACTAATTCCAATAAAAGGGAATGGGAATGGTTTACATCAATAAATATTATTTCGTTTCTTTTTATTAAATAAGGTTGTCGTTGGAAGAGAAAAACATTATTTTCCTAATTAGCGTTCATATAATGAATACAGAAAATAGTTTATAATCAAAATTTTTGCATATTGATTGTCTGTAAAATGGCTAAATCTTTCCATTAGAATTCAATATTTATGACGAATATTGCTCAACTATAAAAAATTATTTGATTTCTGTAAATCAACATTCCTATTGTTCATATCAGAAGCTTGTAATATACAGCTATTCGAAAAAATTGTTTACAAGCCCAGCTAACGGTCTCTCTGTTTTCCTAAATAGGTTTATACTATCAGAATAACACCGATCACAGTCTTTCTAATTATCCGTTGGCATTTTATTTAAGATATAATCAATCGATTATTTTATAGATAACAATGTTATAATACTAATGTGGATATATTCCATTTTTGTCTTAGATTTTTAAATCAACCACAAAATGGCAAACATTATATCATCAAAGACCTCTTCAAATCCTGCTTGTAGAGTCTCGTTTCATAAATTGCTAATGAAATATGATAAAAGCTATTTTTAGGTTGGAACAGGTTAAATTTAATGCTTGTTATTTTGACTATGAACTGTAATAGAAGTTTCAAATTACGATGGATGACGTATTTAGACAATGTGATAATTCTGATTTTTATTTTTTATGACAGCATTTGATATTCTCATGATTTGGATAAATAAGATATTTTGAATAAATTATCAAAATATCAATCTACTTAATTAAACATGATTTTGATAAAAGACCCTTGGCATGGTTAAATTCGTCTTATTGATGGATAGAATTTGGCTAAAATAAATGAATCGTATTGAAATTTATAACATAGTAAACTCAAATGATGAGATGGTATGGATATTTCTTGGAACAATCAATTATAGTTTGACAAATATTTAACGCGTCCTTCCTATACTTTTCCTTCTATCAGTATACAGGCCTCACAAATATCACATTGTATTATTTAATAAAAATAAATGGAAGTTTTACGAGATTTTGTGAACATAAGAAGGCTAAATTTTCGATACGCATCTTCTTTTCGATAATCCAACACACGCTGTTTTGATAAAAAAACATTTATAATGTTTTTAAGCAGTAATTCAATGAGTATGAGTACCTGATTATTTTTCGGTGAAAATCTAAGGAACGTGAAACAATCTGCTTTATTCGATCATGACCTATTTTCCAACATCTGTGCAATCATAAAATTAACCCATTTTCTATTCAGGCATAAGGATTATATATAAACGGGTCTTAAATAAGCATCCTCTACTCCTTGCAAAGAAATAACGGAATAAGAGGATTTTAACGTTCTGAACTCGATGGTATTCACTTATTTTTTGATAAAAAGAACTAACCAAAGTTAAGATAGCGATTCATCAGAATTTATCACTACATCGTATCCTTGAGGCGAATCGATTGTGGAACTAATCAACGGTGGCCATATTCAAAATCACCAACATGAATCAATGAAAACCAAACGTTTTAATCTCTCACCGTTCATGAAACTCTACCTGTTCAGATATATCATATAGGTACAGGACCTTATATTTAGAATCATTATAGACAAAAGTAGAAGACTCTACTCATGTTCAAAGTTAATTAAATATTGTTAACGATCAAACCTAGTCGTTTATAGTTTGTTTGATGTTTTTGCCGATTGTTAAAATGTATGTTCTTACTTGGAACAAATATTGATATTCATGCTATATAAACATCTAAATTAACAAATACTAACACTGGAAAAATTAATTTAAAGACATACGATATTATTAGTTTTTTAAATTGAGTGGGGGGCCTCCGACAAATAATAATATATGTAGTTTTTGTAAAAAAAATTATTCAATGTTTCAAAGTAAAAGCTATACTGAAAATTAATATTCATTTTTTTGACATTTTGGGAATGCGTAATCTGTTGTTGTAGAATTCAGGAAAAAATTCAATGTGATAATGTAACTCCATTCTCAACAAATCTGTTGAATGTATCTATGATGCGTAGGGTAAAAAGTTACGAGATCCTATTGTATTCAAGAGGAAACAGTTTGCTTGAGTCATCAAATATTGTGCTTTATGAAATCTAGAAAGTATTTCTGTAAAAAACATCGGTTTATACCACTGACCACACTGCTCTTATAATCATTTGAAAAAAGCTAACCTCTAAAAACTTGGGATTACTTCTTAGCTGGAACGTAATTATAAATCATCATTCGCTGACAATTAAATACAAAAAACATATTAAAAATTTTGAACGTTATTCTTAAAGATATGATTGAATAATTACTGGGAATGCTGGAGTCACTTGCCTGGATATATCATTTTCTTTGAAATAATATAAAATTGAGACCAATATCAGTTGTTTACAAAGCCATTTACAAAATTATTATCTAGAAAGTAAATATGAACAAAGGTCGACCCTGGTATAAAAGACCTATAAAAACATGAAATCCAACAAATCGTCATTCGAAGAAATAAAACAAATCTTAATCATCTCACCAATACAAAGTGGTTTAGGAATTGAATTTTTGAGGTAAAATTTGTGATATGATAATCCCACGACTAAATACGATTCTAATCATATATATTTATAGGTCAGTCGATCATAAAACAATATATATCTCATATTTAATTGCAATATAATCGGTTCTGGATCAACTGATTAGCAAACAATTAACACATGTCGTTTGTTCAACAAATTTTATCAATCAAATAAATCATAATGTTATTGTGACGTGTGTTTCATAAGCTGATATTATATCCATAATCGACAGGTATAATTTTTAAAGATTATAAATAAATTAAAGATTCGTCATTAGAGAATGATCAAAACGTATGATTTGTACGATATTTATGATGGATATTTACAGTGCTAATCTGATCGAATGTGATTATTTTTCTATTTTGAAAACATTCTGCGTTTGATCCAAATATTAATAGTCTTAAACCTCAACTGATCGAGCTTATTGTTTTTAGCGTATCCATGATTTTCTATTAATTTTATTACGGTATTTTTGGGTGTATAAATATGAAACTCTGTTTACAGAATAAAAATTTCATTTTCCAACAATGATATCGATATTGATTTCTTCATATTCATTCAAAGGGCGTAGTTTTAAACATAATTACATAGTTATAATAATATATTTTGATTCAAAACTGCCACTTTTCGTAGCATGAATTATTGAGATTCAATTAATACGATTCATTTGGCGAAACTTGGCAAAACAAAAACATCAATTACTACAAATTATAATTTCATAACCACCGTTTCCTTAATGATTGTCGAAAAATGCAACTAGTATGGACAAATACATCTGATCAAAAAGCTAAATTCATGAGAGGAGGCTAAATTACTGTCGAAAAAATAAAAAATACTCATTAGTTCATAATCGACCCTCAGATTTCAAATTCATGGATGGAAAACAAGTTGTCTTATTTGTACTCATATTTTTACAATATCTAAAGAATTGTATCAAATGGAAATAATAAGTCAGATATCATCAGTTATATTCCATCCAAACCAATATCATTCGAGTGTGAATATGTTGACCGAACTAGCTATAGAGTAGCTGTCAAAATACAAGGAATTAATAATGCATCCTAGTCGTCATATCTCTTTTCGCTATTTCCCTAAATATTTTTATGATAATAATTAAAAGGCATTCAAATATATCTCAAAAAACGAAAATGAAGAACTCACAAAATATCAGCCATTGTATGGAGAACTACTTCAAACAATACGATTTAAATATTGTTCGAATTTTGAATTCCTTTAATTATTTCCTTCTTGATTCTCAGCATTTGCATATTTTTTAGTTCTCTCATTAACTAAAAAAGTGAAAATTTATTAATTAATTTTTATGTGTAAAACAAATCAAAATGTGACAAAATTCTCGAGAACGATAACGATACCGAGAACTTCCGAATTACAGTTATGAATTCATATACAATAAAAATATACAAATAAGAAGTTATTGTTTGTCTTTACTTCACTGACATTACACAAAGATAACTTTTTTCGAAATACTGTTACATTCTTTATATCATAAGAGCGATCTTATGTTCTTGTCAAAATTTACGCATATCAATTTAATCAACGAGAAAATTTTATTGCGAACGAGACTATTTATTTCTTCCCATCATTAAAATTTTATCTATCTGCAAACTATTTTCGTGTAAACTATTAATTCTATGTATTTTTGATCCATTTATTGTCAACTGTAAAAAAAATACAATTGGAATAAAAGTAAAAAAACAACTATAAACTCAAGGAAAGGATATTTTTACTTTAAATGATTGTAAAATGTAAATCTGAACACCATACAACACAATACTAAATAGGTTGGATCGATCCTGATAAAAATATGCCAGTTATACCAAGATTCTATTCTGTCCAAATAGATGCATGAAAAATTTACGCTGGGTTTATAAATAGGCAACATTCATTCCAAAAAAAAATTGGTAAATGTAGAAACCCACAAACGTGAATCAACTTTCAGTCCATTGTGAACATAATTGCAGATTCACATTTTAAATGGAAATCTATTACGCGATATAAATTCCTCATGATCTAAGAAGATCTCCCTCCATAATAAACGTAGTTATTGGGGTGGCTTCTATAGTACGAGAGAAACATACATATCAGGCTGTATTCAATGAATTTCCATTAAAATATTCTCAGTATAAGCGAATGGAAAATAAGTATTATAACTATTATTGAATATATGATTTGGTATTACATTTTATATTAGGATGTTAGCTTAAAAACATAATGAATTCTACTATCAGCTTATATATGGAATTGGTTGTAAAAAAAATGTAAGGAAATTTTTTACATCAAAAAAAAAACTATTACTCATTGTTTTTCACGTAAGAGTTCTAGTCAAAATAGAAAAATATGAGAGATTATATGCGTGTATATTATCAACACAAAACCGATTTTAGCTCATAAACAATATTTGCACATTTCATTTGTTGTCTTCTTAAATTCACGAGATTTACCAATCAAATTAAGAGTTTAAGAACCACGCTATCTTGATCTTAGTACCAAAGTTTTCTTTAACGAAATATTCTCGATAATTTGATGCCTACCATATTCAACACGATGATACCATTTCTCGTTAACGACAGGGTTAACACTCTCACTTCATAAATTGGATGATACTTCTAGATATCAAATCTAGTGTCAATAATAATTTCTAGCGATGTTGTAAAAATACGAGATTTATTGGCTTTTTAAAAAAAACTTAAATCCATCATTGATCAGAATTTATCTACGATCATTCGATTTTATTAAATATAGACAGAAATTATGAAATATCAATTCAATTTAAGCTCAAAAACTGTTATTTGATGTGTCATGTTTCAGAAATTGACAAATAAATCATCATTATTAATTTAGAGGGGTTGTCAGTTATAGTTTAAGGCATTACAATATTTTCCGACCCATTGGTTACGTATCAAAGTAACGATTGTCTATTTCAGATAAGTGATCACATTGAAATATGTTTTGATGACATAAACCATTTTCTATCTCAAATTTTGATGTTGACATTCAAAAATTCTTTTTTTGTTTATTTATTATCTATAAATAAATAATTAATGCTAGAATGAATCTTTAGGTTAGGCTCAAACCAATCTCAGTTAACGATTTCTCATATTTATCTATATAATTTTACTGTATATACTCTAGACCCTAAAATATGGAATCTTTATATTTTCATTTACATTCTCTTTAGATGGTCTGTTCGTATAGATATATTTTTGTTCATGATATTTGAAAAAGAACCTAAAGGTGATTAAGTGACCATGATTTCATAATATCCGTCGTATTTGTGAATATAATAACAGAATACCATATTCAGCTCTGCATATTAATCGATTTATGTAAAATCTCCAAAGCACAGGTCTGGACCTGGTGTCTTCGCGAAACTAGAGAATTTTTAATGATTTTTAGAAGTTTTAGTTTGTAGCTCAAATATAATTATGTTTTAATGAAATAAAGGAACCCTAATTTCGAGAAATTACATTTAGAGTTAACCCCTTTGATGAATCGTAGAGGACGACGAGTTAGACAACACTAAAGAAGATTTTTTTAAATGTTTCTTAAAAATATACGAAAAAGTTGAGATAACTAATGATAAGCTGTTCAAAGTATTAAGAAATATAAAGTCGTAAATGTCTAGAATTTATAAACTAATTAATGATGGTAGTTTTGAATCAAATACAAAAATCATCTTAGAAAAGTTTTAAAAACCATCATTCTTAATTTTACACAAAAGGGGCGGATCATTTGAGTATTATTTTGCAGCTGCGCGTATCCAAAGAATAAAAGTAATCTAGCATAACATTGTGTGACAGGAATCTAAATTTTAGAATTTATTCCATTCATGAATTATTAAATGTGCTCATATTTAATGTATTAATTCGACTATTATTTCAACTATATTAATTTAGTGTAAACTTTCGGATTTTTGGTGTGACAATACTAATTATCATGAGATGCATCATGGGACAAATAGCCATTCTAGTGATTTACCACTGTCATGTGGCCATGATGAGAATTCGGTTGTCAATAAAATAAACTCTCATTAAAATGGAGACAATTTGATTCATTAATTTTTGTTAAAATGAATGGATTTTGAGATATATGTTAATCATATTTAATATCATAAACCTATTTGGATTACATTGAAATTTTTTGAATCGATTAATATTTCTGAGAATTTCTATGGTTGATATAGCCAAATAATCTAATCCAATCTATCGATATTTTGTAGAAATGTCAAAGTATATACGGTTGATTTATTTTTATACTATCATGGAATCACAAGAAACTGGCAACAAACGATCTTCGATTTTTTAATTGGAAACATGGAAAATTTATGGTATGATTTCTTTACTGAATTCATACTTATTCAAAATTTATGTATGATCATTTATTTAGACTAAATAACGTATTGTTAATCAAAATGAACATTTATGACGTATAAAATTCTGAGTCATGTCATTTTATATTAGAATAAACGATCATGTTTAGAAGAATTTTAGTTTATTGAATACAATTTTTAGGTATAATAGCCGAAATAAATTTTAGTGGGTGTTATATTTAATTCTTTAATCTAGGACAGCTACTGAAAGTGCGTGAGCCATTCTATAAAAATATATCGAAAATACAGCAAAGAAGATTCTAGTTCTCCTGGGATTATTTTTATGCTTCGAGATTGTCCTTTTAAATTATTACAAATCATTTTCTATGAGTATAAAATCACATTTCGATGTGCCATTACGGAGACTCTATTAATTTATCCTCAATCTTTGATTTACGCCTATTTGAATCTATAAATAAATATATCATCGTATATTCAATGAATCGCAAATTTATACTTCGAGAAGACAAATAACTACTGAATCACAGAGGAGGATAAGTTCATATACGAATATTTTTATTTTTATTATTTTGATAATATTAACAGCCAAACAGTTTTCTTCCTTGAACGAATGCTGATCAACTATCACTGCGCTAGATAACACATGAGGATTGCAGGTTGTTTTGGATGTGTAAGATTGACAGCAGTCGTTAAGCTAACTGTGAGAGTTGCAAGTGGTAACCTTGTGTAATACATTATGCGAGTTGTGAAGAGCTCGCGTACCAATACGCCTGCATAGGTTTCCTTAAATCTGCCTATTCCAAATAAAAACAATTTTCGAATATAGAATAGACGCATTATAAATGCATAAGAGCATCAAATGTTAAGAAATTTTTAAATTAGTAATTTAAACAAGTAATAGATAGACGCCGATTCTCAACTTTGATTATATAACTATGAGTAAAATCAAGTATGAAAATGAAATTTTAAAAAATATCAACAATATATTATCATTTAGAGGGTTATCATCCCAAATCGTGCATAAAATAAAATTCTTTGATTTATGCCGAGGAAATGAAATCACCTTTTATTAAATAATTTATATTTTGGGTTCATTGCCATGTTATGGCAGTTAAGAATTTTCTTAGAATAAAATTGATAAATGCGAAAGCAAATGAGATCACCTCGATTCATGATGAAACCCCTGTATATTTGAAGATACTACTCTCATTTATGATAATAGCATATATCCATCAACAAAATTGTATCAGGATAAACATATACAACGATATGTTATTGTTAATATCTAAGAACATTTAAAATTGTTAATTCGTTAAATTATGACAGTTTTAGAAACGATTTTTTAATTTAATAAACTTTTTGATCAAGCCTGTAAAATGAATGTTTTGTAGAGCTAGCTACATGCTTTTAATCATAAAATTTGATTTCCTCAATATAGAAATTTTCTCAAAATGATCATTAAAAAATCTTTATCGCGCAAATAATATACCATAATTGTAGATATAATGAGTAATTTGAAAAGTTAAGGGGCTAATTCTCAAAAAAACTTAATATAGAAAAATAGAAGTTGCTGGAATACAAGCGAAACGACATGTGCTGTTATTTTACCTCTGATTTATTGATTGACTTAAGAAATCTCAGAATCACTATTTTAATAAATTTATAAATGCTTTGTTCCGCAAAACTATCAATTGAAATATGTCAATGTGAACCTGAATGATGGACCGATGAAAAGATGATTAAATCAAGGAATAATATTCATCAATTTATGATGCAATGATTCAAATGCTGTAATTAATAAATACACTTTCTGCTTCTATTTATTGGTGTGTTATCATTTTTCTCAGATTATGTGCATATATGAATCCGATTTATGATTAAGATAAATATTTGCGCATGTGAATAATTAGTATGCACATATCTAAAAAATTGCAAAACTATACATGATTTTGATGTTAAGTTTGCTTAAAATATTCCTCAAAGTAAAGGGATCTTGTTCAATAACCCATTTCTAAATATTTAATCAATTTCAAATTGAATTGAGGTAAGAATCATCTTCAATCTTCCGGTTATATCTAGAGAAATATACTAATGTTTTTTGAACAGCTTTGAAGAATGCAACTAGATTCAGATTTGAATTTCAGTTTTTAAAAATTTATTTATGCATAGGGAAAATAAGTAATAATTTTCTTTATATAAAACCAATTGTCTAATAAAATATCCATATCCTGGATGATATAAACCAGTTCAAAAATACGATGTAGTCCGAAAACAGTTTAACTACTTAAAAAAGCGAAAAAATTGAAAATAAATGAATCTCAATGCAAGATATTAAATGTATTCTTTTGATAATTTGATATTTATGAAAGATATTTGTGAACGTACGATAACTAAATATAATCTAATTAACATTAGGGAATCATATTTATGCATCAATTCGTTCTATTATCTTTTTTATTTTTATCTATCAAGAGCCAGGGACAATAATTTCGCCTTCAAAGATATTCAATTTATCAATAGGAAGTACAAATATTCAAGTGGAGATTCGTATAAAAATTAATTACTACATAAATGGGTATTCAAATCAGTTAATTTAGCCATAATAATGTGATGTTAGGTCAAAGAAACATTTTGAACATGAGTTTGAAGTCTGAGACTGGCCAATTTATCATGAATTTAAAAGGAGCAAAAAATAATCAAAGATCTTTGTTAACATGTAACGTAACGGAATCCTCGACCGAAGTATTTTTTGGAGGTTGTTTTATTACATTTCAAAACAGCGATGGAAGTATTATCAAGGAGTATGAAATCAAATATCTACACATATTTAGAAAGGATTCTAACTATAACATTACGAATCTGTATATAAATTTCAGACCTACAAATGAAACATTAAAATATATCAATATCCTTTTAAATGAGCTACTCATCACATCTCCACGCGCTAATCGGGATTGTATGTTAAAATCAACAGAATTGATAAGAGCAAAATTCAATTTCTTTAAAGAAATTTATCACTGTAAACAGGATGATCCGCTCTACATATCGACATATCACTATAATTATTTATCGAGTCAGGACCGTACAGATGAGATCCACGAAGAAACTATGAAGAAAAAAGGACGTTTTCCTGTTAATAATATTGTTATCATATTTTTTGCATTTGTTACGATCGCTACATGTATAACAATCATCGCTTACAAAAACAACGCATCGCGAACGTTCGAACAAGTTTATCAGAATGAGAGCCAGAATTCTTACTGTAATACTTACTCTGTATATTAATTTTATGCCATCTCTCGTGTATTAAATTTCAAAATACAAGATATTTAATAACCAATCTGATTGATGATGTCACCAAAAATATCCTTGAGTTTTTATTTCCGTTTTTTGCTAATTAATTTATTGAAAAGAGCCAAATCGTTTATGTAAAGATCGCACATTGGAATATGTTTCACGACATATGTTTACTTTTCGATATTTATTTACATTTTTGTCATATGCGTGGTTGATGAAAAACAACCATGTGGGTGTGCTTCTTAACGGATTAAATGGCCGAAATACATCTTTGTCAAGCATGTGGTTCGCTTTTCAACTCGCTCTCAATCTATGCCATTATGCCGATATCCCATTAGGACAGTGCCATACTCACGTTGGTTAAGACATAACATTGTTGTTTCTTTATCCTTGATACATGTGATATTACAAATTTTTTAACTAGCTCGGAAGATATTTTTGATGGCTATCATTACATTTAATTCGCTGTTTATATATCGGTGGGGGGGGGGGGGGGGGCTACTTATGAA
>JWZT01005403.1:39027-49051 GCA_000827895.1 Thelohanellus kitauei
GAAGTGAACCCGAGCCGTAAATAATCTTCATTATAACTTTCAGTTCTTCGCATTTTTTAAATTCATATTCTTTTCTATGTACTAATACCTGTTATATTTGTGATCCTGCGTTGGCGTAAACTTACGCATCTCCAACCCGTTTAATAGGATGTTATATTAATATTTAAATATATTTATGCTGAAACAATTAAAACGTTTGAAAAAAACATGATTTAGTGAGCAAGGATATCTTTATATCAAATGCAATTGAAGAATAACTATTCTAAAAAACCAGAGAAAAAATGAGTTGAATTATCCATTTTACACGTTTGAATAAAAAATTACGTCAGATTTTCAGAATTCTTTGACGACCTTCCAAGAATTGTCATTCGACCCCACAGGGGATCGCGACCCATAGGTTGAGAACCCCTGTTTTAGATTATTCCTCATATTGTAAAACAGGAACTTGGAAACTAATATTCATCTCCTTATACTTATTTATTTTAGTCAACTAATGGAAATGAGGTGGCGCGTGCTCATTCGAATCTAAACAACGTGACAGTTTCAAATGATTCTTAAAAGTTTCATATATTAGTTAAAGCATTATTGCGTTTACAAATGAAATAAAGGAATTCTATGTGAAAAAATTATGGAATGGGAGCTGAAGGGATGGTTGAGAATGATCTGTCCGATAACAATAACTGGAGACTATTTTGTGTAAGGCTTCATAAAAATACAAGAAAAAAAGGATACCACTCATGAGTAGCTACTCAAAATTATGAATAGTTTATGGATCACCATGTGTAGACATTTACAAAGTTTTAAATTAAAGTAGTCTAGAACAAAACACAAAAATCATTTTACCTAAATTATCTTAACTTTATCATTATAAATGATACATATCAAATAGATCATCATGTTAAAAAGATGATGAAGATGCGCATATCGATAGATAAAAACTAATCTAGACCCACATTTTGTAACATAAATCCTACAATAATAATTGTGTCCATAAATTCATTGTTAAAACTTTTCAAGTTTAATGTATGAATTCGATTATTTATTACATTAATAATTTAATATAAACTTTTTCACGTTTTGGTGGGTGGATTCTCTATTTTATGAGATAGTCGGGCTAATATCCATATATTGTTTTTTGACATATTAATATAGCCAATATAAGAATTTGACCCTGAATTAAATAAATCGTCATTAAAATATAAACCATTTTATAAAAAAATCTTTGTTGAAATGAACGGGCATTTGAGTTTTGGGTTAATTGAATATAATGTCCTAGACATCTATTGATTACGTGAAGATTATTCGAATCGATTAAATATTTTGTAAATTAATAAAATGTATGTCAAATTTATCTAATTAAATTTATGAATAGTCTTTAGAAATGACCCAGTACATTCTGTCTTTTTTCATTTTTAATTATCATGTACGTCATAAGATATGTCACCATTTAAATACGATTTTTCGATACGTAAAACTGAAATTTATGGTCTGATTAGTTTGCAAGATTCCTATAATTTCAAAACCTTTGTAATTTAGCTAATACAGATTAATAATGTATTGTTAACCATGTTACCATTTAAGATACTCGTTTATAATTCTGAGCAAGGTCAGATAATCTTTGATATAAAGGATCCAGGTTTAAATCTATTTTGCTTATTGACCAAAATGTTTCGGTATTCATTATCAAATTAATGTTTGGTATGCGTTTTTTAATTCATTTCTTAACCGAAGGATGACCATGCCAAAAATATGTGATCCATAATACATAAATATTCATTCAATATTAAAAATATGACATAATTGCATGGATTACTTCTAGGCTTTGAGAAGATACAACCAATTTATTCGAACTCATCATTTATGATACAACAATCACATTGTCGCCTGTAAATGCTAATTTTATATTAATATTTCATTCATCTTAGACTAGTGCCTATTTAATCTTTTCAATAAACATATTGTTGTGGGTCAAACGAATCTAAAAATTATAATTCCCGAAGACATACGACTATCGATACCCGAAATAAAAGTGGAGGTTCAAAAACGAATAATGTAAATCTTATATTTATAGCATTGATAACAAAAAATGCAATACAATTTTCGCTTGAAGAAAAAACGCATTCAAAATGGCTGATCGGGTCGATTTGGTAGCATATAGAAATTATGTCATTAAACATGTTATAGAAAGGTAGCAACGGTTGAATATATACAAAGTAAGATCAGTTAAATGAAGTGACAAAATGAATTTTAAAAAACAAAATATGATCTTTTTTCATTTACAGTATTTTTCGATGTACAGAGCGCACCTATATATAAGCCCCAGAGTTCAAATCTTTGGAGTATACCCATGAATTAGAGTCAGGAAAGTACTGGAATATGGTAAAAATTCATATATTAGCCACAACGTTGTTTCAACTAGAAGGTTGAAATTTTGTGGAAATGCCGCGGTTTATGGACCAGAAAGTACCGATTATAATAAATTAAATCTGAAATTGAAAATAAGGAATATTTATATCAAAAAAATTCTTTGATGATAAGCAACCCGATTTTGCGTGTTTAATGTCTACGAACATTAAAGCTTGTTAATTTATTGGATTATGGCGGTTTTAGAATATGATTTTAATTTAATGAACTTTTTGGTTAAAATAATCAAACGGTTTCCTCGTACTACTGGTTACCCTCTTTAAGTCTCAAATAAGATTTCCTTAATTTACAAATTTTTCCAAACTTTTATAATAAAAATAACTACACGACTAGCCGAACATGCATAAATTGTTAATATTAGTAGTGGGAAAAAAAGCGATATGGCTTTTTCTAATAACAATGTTGATATAGCAAAAGAGGAGATTCTGTAATACATCTGTCTGGAATGAACTCGTACATTTCCGTAGATTTGTTTATTGTCTTAAGAAAACTTGGAATAATAGTTTTATTTAATAAGCCTTTTTGTCTGCGAAACTCCAATATAATAGATGTCCGTGTGAACCTAAATGAAGAACCTGTGAGAAGATGATTAAATCGAGTAATCATATGCATCATTTTATTGTGAAATTATGCAATTTACGAGAAATAAAAAAACGGATTTTTTCTATGGTATGATATATTGTCATTTTTATTTTATTATGTGCATATTTTATTAGGATCTATGCATTAAATAAATATTTATAAATAGGATTAAACGGGATGCATATATTATCATAATGATCTCAAAACCATATTTTACGTAATATTAATATGAATACAGGAAAAAAATTGGGGATCTGATCAATTTATCAATCTCTAAATCTTTAACAATTTTAAATTGAATTTAGGTAAGATACAGTTTTACAACTCTCACATAAGGTGGGGTATATCGTGAGTACAGTCATTGTTATTTGAAAGTGTTGGACTTAATAAATGATACTTAAATTTATCAATCATCTGATCTTGATTCAAATATTTCATGAACTGGTTGATAATTTGAGAAATATTAAGAATATTTGTAAACGTACGATGGCCAAAATAATCTGATTAAAAATTTTTTAATATTCGATTCATGCATACTTACGCAATCATTTCGTTATATTTTTTATCTATCAGAAGCCAAAGTTGGTCAGAGGAAGAACCAAAGACATTTATTTTAACGATTGGCGGGACACCTATCAAAGTCGATATTCGTATCAGAGTCAACTATTACTTGGATGGGTATTTAGATTTGTTAATCTAGTTTTAATTATGTATTATTATATCAAAATAACAAAATGAACGTGAGTTTGAATTCTGAAACGCGTCAATGTATCATAAATTTCCAAGGATTAAAAAAATATGAATGGTCTTTAATTAAATGCAACATAAAGGACTCAACGAACGAAGTGTTATTTGGAGGGTGTACAATTTCATTCCCAACCCGTGATGATGACTCAATCAAAACGTATGTTATCAACTATTTACAAGTATTCAGAAAAGATACCAACTATAATTTTACGAACCCATATATAAACTTCAAGATCGGCAACCTTCCTAATCAAAAAATTAACTTCCTTATCACTGAGTTAGTCATCACCTTTCCGAACGCTACTCTTGACTGTATATTTCAAGCTAGAAATTCGATTACAGCGAAGTTAAATTTCTATCAAGAAATATATCATTGCAAATCGGATTATCCGCTATACACAACCGAAAATCAAAATATTTATGATTTATCTACCAACGGCTCAACAGATGAGATCCGCCAACAATCTATGAAGAAGAAAGGACTTTTTCCTGCTAACAATATTGTGGTTATATTTTTTGCCTTTGTTACAATTGCAACCTGTATAGCAATCATCGGTTACAAAAAAAACGCATACACAACATTCGAACCAGTTTATCAGATTGAGAGTGAGGATTCTTACTGTTATACATAATCTGTATATAAGTTAAACGTCATATAGGTTCTTGATTTAAAAAATTTAAAACTGACAACACAGAATAACGCAGATTAATGTTGTCTAAAAAATCTTTATTTTTTTTTCGATTTTTGCCAATTAATTTTCCAAAAAGAGACATTTTGACCAGGTGAACATCGTATGTTGTAATGTGGTACCCTACATGAGTTTAATTATTGGTGTTTATTCTTAGATTGTGCTATCGTCCCGTATGTGAAAAATATTCGTGACTGTGTGCTCATGTACGTTTTTCACAATGACAATACACGAGTATATTTGTAAAACAATGAAAATCACTTTCATCCTCGCTCTAATCCGTTGTAGTACTGACCAATTTTCCATAAATAGAGTAGCAGAATCATCAGATGAAAACCCTATTTCCTAATTAATTAACCATATTATGTGATTTTTTGCAGGTATTGGCTATCTCGGAGCAAATTATTATTGATCGTCATAACTTTTAATTTAATGAGCATGTATCGCAATGACCAATTTATGAATAACGATCATCTGATTTTCAACATTATAATATGATGAAAACTTTTGAAAATGCTATTCTATATTTTTTATATCAGAGATGGTCGTTATAATTAAGACTATTCTGCGTTCAAATCATGAACCATTTATAGATTGATTCGGACGATATTGTAGTTTCATTTAAGACGGATATGAAATATTTCTACCTTGTCAAAGTTTATTTGAACAACAAATGCTCTTAATTGTATGTCTGAGTTTCGACAAATACTTCAAATAGCGAATTTCTTCATCATAAAGAAGCAAAATAAGGAATTTAGGCTCGTAATCACATTATTCTTGAATCATCATGATATTTGCAAAAATGACGTGAATATGGACCCATATTTATTTAAGAAACGCTGTAGAAGATCTAGAGAACAAGATCAGATGATAAACAGAATTTAAAGGATGCATATCGACCCATCAGCTTCTTTTCAATAAAAATTCTCTTTATGATAAAATAAGTTTTTACAAGACATATTTAGGTTTGTGCGTTATAAATGTGTAAAAATCCTATTCATACAACGATCGCTTTTAATATTGAAATATGATAAAAAAGTGTAACCTTGACTCGCAAGAAAATTCAGTATACGTTTCACCATTCATTTATTATCTGAAATCAGGTTTAGAAAAACATTTCTCGCTTAATGGTTATATATGCGGCAGTCTTAGATGTTTCGGATCATTAATCAGATGGACTGAAATTTGAAATGTATATATTTTTTATTGTAACTTAGATATTTATCAGAATATTTACATAATAAGTTGATTTGTTGATGTGTTTAAAATCTGAAGGTTAATAGGCAGGTGTTTCAAAGGGAAATTCATTCTGTCGATGCATCTATTTGAACAAAAGTATTTAAGAATTATATCAATGAATGATGTAATTTAATATCAATAATACCAACGAGAGGCAATGTTTGATCATCAGAATTTAAAAGCTGAGATGATAATATACTTTAGACGATTCCATTTGGTTTTACGTGGTCTTTAACACATATTTTTAAGAAATAAACAAATTTATACTCTGCACACACACATGATTGGTTTATTTGTGTAGTAATAAAAAAATGTCTGGTTTATGAATTTTTTCTTTATAACAAATTCACATAATTTTATACTCGCGATTATAATCAAAAAGCTTACTCAAGCCAATATGTTTTCACATTTAAAAAAATCTAGCTGTGGAATCAAAAAAATATAGTTCCTCAGACACGGAAATTCCCTGAGAACAGTTCCAACAGGTACAAAATAAATACAATGAAATCCTGAATCCATAAGACTGTATTCATACCACACACTGAAAATTTAAGAATCTGCTGGGGCACCATTGAACGTAGTAAATATTGCTTATACACCGTTTTGATGATTCCCTGTTGCCTACAAATAATCAGAGGAATTTTCCATTCAGATACGTTATGTGTATTTATCTCGCATTCTTCATTCGATAAATTTCAAAAAGCCATAACATATTTTGGAAAATTGACAAGTCAGCTCTCTATATCAATTCTAACATGATATTAAGTCATTTTTTGATTTCGAATATATTCTTAAATCAGATGTGTTAAAATTCATACGAAATTAACAGTTCCGCATTTGTTAAAAATGATCAAATTTATAAACCATCCTCAAATACACCTCTTTAAATGATCCAAAACGAAGTGCTACAGAGTGTGGCAAGTTTTTTATTTCAAACCATCATTCATCACTATACAATTATAAAACCTTTTAATAAAAGTGGAGTTATTGGTTAATAAATTTAGATCTGTGATAATGAGTTGGATATCCTGTTATTCTCTCATATTTAGAAATAAACTGATCTTAATTTCTGTATCTTCTGGAGAATGCCTTAACTTGGCATTCCTTAGACATTATATATACACTTTATTCGAACAAGATGCATTAAAAAGAACTTCTTGTTACCTAAAAGTTCATAAATTACGACTTCAACGTTTGATTTTACGGATATAAATTTGATGAATCCAAATTATGCGTTAAAAAGGATGAGCATGCGATCTAGTTATGTTTGGTAAAGTATATTGGTTCGTCACATATTTACCTGAGTTTTATATTGTTTACTGATATATTTACATGGTTTGCATAAATTATTACAAATGTATGCATAAATAACTAAGGTTGATCCAAAGCCGATATTAACATAAATATTACAATTAGCTAAACCTAGAATGAACAATATGAATCGAACATCAGAAAAAAGTTAGTATTGATTTGGTGATGTTGAATTTTTATTGTGATCTAAGCACCAATTAACATGATCGGGTTCCTGTAAAAATGGTTAATTTTGATACTTAGTATTGATATGTACAATAATACGATCAAATATTTGTTTTAATTTACGTTTGCTTAAACGATTAACTCCCTCGAAATAGAGTAAATACTTTATTTAATCTGAAATATACTGGTTAACAATTCTCTATATATTGAATTGGATAATATTCAATTTTAAACCGCGCCTGTCTGCCCAATATGAACTTTTATCCAATATATAATTTCGAATAAATATTATTTGGAAAGAAGAAAATAAACTTGTTGATTTAATATTTGTAGGGTTGGCTAATACTTTGATTAAATACTGAAGGATATTTGTAACGAACGAGGTCGATATACAACTGACTTAATTGGGTGAATCTACTTATGTATAATTACTTTCTCTTTGCCTTTTTTATTCAAATTTTCAACAGACAAGCCAATACAACTGGATCATCAAAGATATACAGCATATATATCGGAGATACGGAAATCAAGATCAATGTAGAAGATTTTAGAATTCAATATATGTTCGATACGTATTTATATTTTCGTAATTTAGTGACAATTTTGCTACGTTAGCTACAAATAATATTTTGAATATAAGTTATAATCCTCAAGACAGACAATTTTTGGTGGATTTACGAGGATCCTATGATCATCAATGGTCTTTTATTACATGTAATTTATCGCATAACAAAACAAAAATAATGTTTGGTGGGTGTCTTATTTCATTTAAAAACAGATCGATGGAAGATACGTACTCTGTCACAGATTATTCTGTTAATTATTTACAACTATTCAAAAAAGACACCAGCTATCTTTTATTGAAACAATATATAAATTTCAAGCTTGAAAATGATACAAAGAAATATATAGAAATTCGTGTTCTTGATGTAGCAATCCTAATTCAAAACTCTAGTCAGAATTGTACAGTTGGAGGTCAAAGAACAGATATTGACGCAGAGTTAAATGTTCGTAAAGAAATATATCACTGTAAATCGAATGAATCAACAAGTGACATATCTGAAGGATGGACTGTTGAGACAGAAGAACTGACAAGAAGTTCGTCAACAAAGAAAAGTTCGATCGTAATTTTTGTGGTTGTCGTCATAGCAGTAGGCCTTATAATTGTCGCTTTCATAACTGATGGATTCAAAAAGCTCCCTCAAGTCATTTCGAATTGGAGTCGAACCCTTTATCATTAGATTAAATAAATATAATAATTTTTAAGCCTTCAGTTTATCAAAAATTCTAATAATTTTGTCTTGAGTGCTTTTTAATCAAAATATCCTAGGTCTTCGATCAAATGTCAAAAATCGTTTTAATAAGTTAATTATAACATTAAAGAATTTTCGCGTAGTACTCTTTAAAACTATTTTCGGATTCCCGTGCCCCACTAGCACAATTGGTTCGAGAGATTTGAGGTAATACTCCTCAGATGGATGATAAGAGTATTATTACCGAAGTTACTCACAAATCTTTATTGTATTCTTTCAACTCAAGATGAGCAGTTAGATCGGATTCGATTGTGAAATGTTAAGATATATAAAAAATATGTTTTCCATTAAGATATATGAACGTCATGAACATTTTAAGAATCGATATTTTCAATCATGAGTTAGTACCAGGAAGTTCTCTTCTCGAATTTAAGGAGTTTTGATATCATGCGTAGATAACTTCATTTAAAATAAATATTTTGTCATTAACAAGAGCAGCTCTTAATTAGATGTCAGAAAATGGTCGTGCTGTTCGGGCAGGTTGATAAATTGGCTTTGCCCATTAGAATATGGTCATGATTATCGTTTCAAATATTTTAATTGTCGTTAAAAAACTTTCAGACATTAAATGTAAACGCATTGACATCTTGAAGGCAACAATTTTAAAAATTCGCAAAAATCTGGCATTTTGTTTGATACTCTGACAATTCTGATGAAATATTGTTTATACACTAAGTTAATTTCTCTCGGTGAAATCAATCCACCCATAATACAATTATGTTTTTACATGAATGATGTAATTACGAATTTCTAATATAATCAAGGAATAGAATGCATTAATAACGAGGTTTTCGTCCAATGGTGCCCACTGGGAAGATGCTAAATGCCCACCTAAATGTATGGGATCAGTCTTTTGCAATATTATGCAATTTACGAATGATATTAAGCATGAATTTTTATTTTGTTTATAGAGAATAGTGTCTATACATATTTCACGGAAATGTTTGTGACAAATGTCGCTAAAAATATGCGAGAATATCACTGATAATATCCATGAATTTAGTGGAGATCAATCAGCATCGTCGTAGTTCGCACTTTTGGTCGAAAATCCAGGTGTATTATGTATTGAATAAAATGTTGGAATTGATAAAAAACTGCATGATTTTATTTAATGTGTTCATCGTTTTTATTAACTATGTGCAGATAATGATTCTGTATGCGTTCATTAAACATTGCAAAAAATGATCGGTTGGTAATCATATTTGACCAAACTGATCAGAAACCAATATGGGAGCAGTAAAACTTAATTAACTCACAAACAATGTAAATTACAGGGTTTTCATTTACTATTGAGCATGATCCATTGACTATCGAGCATCCCTAGCGTTCAACATTGCGCACCTGAACGTTCATTTTTGAGCTTCCTAAAACGACATACGGTATTTAGGGCTAAATGAGTCTACCCATTATTTATAAATTTGTTTTTTTTTAATGTGAAAACGATCTAATAAGGTCCCCGCCTCATAATACAAAAACGCAGAACGTATTTAAAAAATTATTCAGACCGGTTTTGATCAAGCAAGTTTCTTAACCGTCAAAATAGATGTTCGAACG
>JWZT01005403.1:95413-110197 GCA_000827895.1 Thelohanellus kitauei
GAGTGGCTAAGTTGTGTTATTATTCTGGACGCGACATCTGCTAAGTAACAGACCCAGTCGCCCTCACCTGAGTTGGGGTTGTGAAGCTAGGATGTCAGGCGGAGGGGTTAATGAGCCGTTTCGCTGAAACTCAAAATTAAGTATCACCCAGGTCAGAGGGTTGTGGCCGGACGAGGACTTATTTCAAGAATGCATGAAGAGCAGATGGAAACAGATATATTACTCAACACGATGATTGAAGGTTTGATATGCTAGTTCAAAATCTAAAAAAAGAAATATTTAGCATATATTGTGGCTATTTTTTCATGTTCGGGGTTTAATGATGTTGACTTAGTATTGAAAAATGTGTTGATTATTTAATAGGGAAAAGATTCATTTTTATATTGATCAATCCTGTATATTTATCATGTGCCATTTTGGATGAAAACCCGGTAATTTTACTGATGAATTCACGAATTTAATATTATATATTTTTTATTCGTCATTTTTCTTCAAAAAATGCAATTTGGGTATTGTGCATGCGTGTTTAATGTGGAAAAGCCTGTAAATAAAAGTTTTAGTCATTTGATTAAAAATTATTTGTATATATCTTATGTGCGATTTAGAATGAAATGCGTGCGGTTTAGGATGAAAACCCTGTATTATGAAAATGGGTATTTTGAATTTAATCATATGTTAAATTATCCAGATCTATTCATCCCTTTTTCTTTTTTTTGTTATTTTAGATGTTTGACAGCTATTATAATATAACTTAGTTACATAATCGTGGATAATCGTCTTAATGTGATGGTCGGAAATATCTCCTTTTAATGAATTATTATTTGTTCAAAAATGAGGACTTGACAAATGGGGTTGAGTTAGAATGATATGTTTTAATTAAGAGGATAGAGGCAGACAATAAACTGTTAAAAAGGCTCTAAAATTCTTGTTTAATAAACTGCGAAATCATCTATTTCGTTGGTTATCGGATCCAAATGTATAAATTATGAATAGAATCGATATTAATTGACAAAATGAAATTAAAAATTGTGGAAAACCATCAATTGAACAGTTTCTTATATACATTTATATCTTACTGCATATATGGAAAATGGATCAAAATTAAAGGGATGTTCCCACAATGCACATTTGCTAACGATGCGATCTATATTTAAAGAAATTGGAAAATATTCAAAAATCGCCAAAAAATCACAATATCGTAAAAATCTTATTATTGCCGAATTAAAGAGCTAACATTCTTGTAAGATATCCGAAAAGTATCGATACAGTATTTATTCGAGCCTTTAAGCATGCCTAAATGAAACTGGTTTTTTAAATGGACAATGCGCATGTTCGAATAACAATTTTCTGGCACTGTATATTAACAAATATAATCGAATTGTTTGAAAATTGAACGAGTTATAGCAATAAAAACTCTGTCTAATTCAAATCGAGGACATATATTATTCAGTGTCAACCAGCATAGCCGTCCAACCTAATGACAATATTTAATAACATTATTTTTAAAAAAACTTATTTAAACGCTGCACAACCCGATTTATAAATTTAAAACCAGCAAAAAGAAACAAACGGTAAAAAATGATTATTGTCTTGTCAACGATTGATAAACGATAACAAACGAATCTTGGCATGTGAACCGAGATGGTCGTTAAGTTTTGATGATAGTTTCTATCATAATAATCTGGCTGTTTTGATTGTTTCCACGCTTAATAAGGATTATTAACCGGTATGATTATGACTAAAACCCTAGAAGATGCTTGAGTCACAAGCTTTAGATTCTATAATTTATTCACAATGATAAACGATAAAAATTCATAACGGTGAACAGACGCAGATATCAGCTCCATTTCTAAAGTTTTAATTGATGAGTAATGTCTAGACCCTGTATCCTTTTTGAAAAATATGTCTCTAATAATGGAAATGGAGATGGAGAGCGATAATTTTATAATTGAAAACTAACAGTCTCAACTGTAACATTGATAAAGACATCATATCGACCCCAGATTAGCATCTGAAATGTCCGATTAGTATTCCACACTAATTTACTGGCATTATCATCCGCTGAGTTATCTTCCTAACGCCTCCATAACGATCTCATAGATGCTATTTCAGCGGCCAGATCTATAATTAGCAACCAACAGTATTGAGGGGTTGATAATAAATTCAGATTCTCTTTTTCAAATACACATCCAAACACATATGAAGATGACACATGGAACCTATTGCATGAAGGTGATCGTCGCCATCTGTCTGATGATCAGTTTGTCGTTCAGATCTGCAGAAGCTCAGTGCCAAGATGTAAGTTTTAATTTTCTAATGTGTTGTTAACATTTTTCATTCGGAGGTCATTCTCATCTTAAAACATTTTTTTTCTACCTCTCACCACTCGACGTTTGTGACTTATTTTGAGGTTACATCCTCTTCCAACAAGTTTAATGTGCCTAATCTCCCTTTACACTGTAATAGACGGGTTATGAACTCTCGCCTGTTATTTCGTACCATTCGATGATTATCGGATGTCTATAACTCAGAGGATACGATGAAATGAACAATATGGGCTTCACATTATCAGAAATTAGCAATTTTACGAAATTTATAATGGATTGATGAAAACGCTTTTGAATTTTTATTTATTTCACCATACTTATCATAAACCTTTATATTTCAACCAAAACTTACAGTAAAGCTGATATTTCAATATTATCAATTTTAAACATCGTTTTTTAAAAGATGAACCTGAGAGCCTAAGATTTATTTTGCGTTAATTTATTCTGTTTGAACCCACTTTGAAGTTCCTCAATATTTACCCATTCAACACTAATATTTTATTTATACGTTAGAGTTAAAATATCTGTTGCTATTTGTTATTTATCAAAGGCTACTTAGTTAGATTGCAAGTCGTTTTTAACCCGAACACATAAATTTGAAAGCTTATTTTTTTTATTGTAAAAACAATATTGAGGATTGAGTTAAAATCTCATCGTACAGGCTTTTTTGGTCACAATTATCATTTTTTCTGGTAAAATTTTGTGCGGCTATTTTTTTCTGCTTTTGTCCAGTTCAATTCGATTGACGAAAAACCAAATTGGAGTCAACAAAAATCTAATTTAAACGGAAACAGTTGAAAAAAAACCGCTTCAAATTGGACTAGACGCTAATATTGACCGAAAACTCTTGTATCGTCTTCAGAAAAATGCCGATTCGAGAAGACTACTTTCGATAAGAAATGTTCAAGGTGATACTCGAGACTGTTTTCCAAAAAATAATTGCCTACACATTAATCTTAAATCAACATTTGGCAATTTCTATGCCGATAGTTTAAAAAATGAAATGATTTGGAACTTAAATAAGTTTTGGGGACATATGATCGACATTAAATTTCTTATTTGTCATATTACACCATTTTGTATCCAAAGTGACCGAATTTCCGATGATGACATTCAAATGTTCTGAAATTAAATTAATGATAACAAGTAAATTTTAGAAAGATTCTTTGTGGTTAGGCTAAATCATGTCTCATTAAACGACAGTACATACTCCCCTCTTTAATCTGAATGAGCATTATCACAACTCTAAAAGGACGGATCGATATAAATATCAATTTACTTATAAATACAACTTCAGGACCCTTTGAACGTCCTCATCGGAAAGTCGGCCATTCGGAACGGAAAATGGTGTAATTTGATTTGGATCGATCGGTGAAGTACGTCTTCGTATTCCATCATTAAAAATTGAGGATTTTTTAATATTTGTGAATCGAGAAATATCGTAGTCACAATTTTTTAAATCAGTCTCTTAATTTTTCTATTATTTTGATCATATATCTGATATTTTGCTGAAAAAAGTTCTTTTTTTAGTTTAACATTTTGCTAACATTCAGAATTACAAAAAATATTTGGTTTATCTCTTGGAAGCGCTATCGGTTGAAGGCGCACGATTCGCCACTCCTTTTCGAGAGTATAAACAAGAATCCTCAAAAAAATACGCCATAATTGTACAACTCTTGCTATATGCAAGTAAGACGAACTAATTTACAGAAAAATTCCAGGACCTTAAAAACCCAGATTTTATCTTGAATCAGTGTTTGTTCGACTCAGTACCATTAAACCCAGAAGATCCTCGCATGGATCAAGAGATTTTAGAAGAGGCAAGCGAAGATGTGATCGCTGATTGCAATAACTTCAAGGAAACCCTACTTCACTGCATCCAATTTGATCTCCGGTACCTGTTGGAACCATGTTATCCAGTTAGGTATATCAGAATTTATCTAGAAAAACCAAGCGGCAAGGAAGACGTTCTCATAGGCCCGAAAGACGTCGCCAACGACAAAATTGAAGTGAAATACCAATATTGATAAATAATTATCCATAAAATATATGATTTTCGTGCTTAAATCTTTTCCTTTGTGATAATAAATTTAGTTGTACCAGGTATGGGAATCGCTTTGTTGGCCTACGCATATGATAAGACTAGTGAATGGAGGGTCACGCTTATAAAAATTAATTCCTTTATTAGTATAGTTGGATTGAAGAAAGAGGTACAAATTTTACTAACATGGTCTATCAATAAAATATTGGTAGATTGAATCAATTAAGGTTCAAACTTCAATTCATTATTTACTCTTAGAACCTGAGGATTTATAATAAGATTTAGATACAGACCTACCCTTTCATACTTTTATACAGTCTTTGAGATTGTTAGTGGGGTTTCTTTTTGAGATTGATCACAGCCGGAGCGTTTCCATCAGTTAAAAGAAATGCCTTTTGCTTTTTTATCGTCATATTAGTAAAAGATTCCTCAAAACTTATTTCCACCTGAATTTATTAATGATTTCCAGTAGGAAGTTTGCAAAATTTCATTTTTTAATTGCCAAACATAATAAAAACTAATATCACAACGTAAAACATGTCTTTCTCTGTTTGAAGAGCCTGCGTTTTAATAAGTTCAAGATAGGTGTAATTGGGTGATCACTCCATAGGAGCCAGGCGAGGATCAGCATGAGAAAAATTAAAACTCGATTTCTTTTAGTTCTGAAATTTTATCTTGATCGATACACTGTTATTTATTCTGGGGATGGATCCTGGTTAATCGAAAACAACCACGTCCCATCTGTTGCAATGCTTGAAATGTTGTTAGCGATGATATATTTGCCACGACATAATTCACTGCACACTATAGCAAGTCCTGAATCGAATTTCCGTTTTTCATTGGTACTAAGATTGATAATTCCTTGTGTTGATGTAATATTCCCACGTGATAAAAAAAAGATAAGTAGTTGGGCACTGAAGTTTTAAAAGTGATCGACTTTCATCCAGTCCCCCGAGTACCGAATCTTTATTGGTTTTCTAGAGACCTAGTCGGAGTTCATCACTAATTGATTCATTGTGTTCCATTTTTGTCCCAGTGTTTATGGCTATTCTGATTCTTAAGAGAATTAAGGGCAATTTTTGTGTTTCTTCCTTGAAAATTTGCCACACAATTAGATGCTTTGTTGACGGTATCCTTTCATTACCCAGTAAACAAGTTTCCTTACCCATGGTATCAATAAAGGGATTCGTTAATTGATTCTTCGCTACACAAAAGTCATTTAGCAACGATTAATGGTTTATATGGTAAGGGTGGAGGGGGTATACATTGTGTCAGTCAAGTCAAATGATGAGATTTCTAATTTTAAAGAGAAAATATGGAATAAGTCAGATTGACCCGTATTTTTATTTCCACTATATGAGTGTGTTGCTTTACCCATCAAAATTGTAAAATATGCTTTTTATCCTGTGTCGAAAATTACAATGATCTCTCAGTTAAATAACAGTTTTTCTGAATGCTATGCTGACGTTATTCAAATTTTTGAAGTGTTATGTTGCTCGCAGGCATTTATTGTCCCATAAATAACCTGTAAAACCTAGTGCAATAATTATGGCATGTCTGGTACATCATATAAAAATATTTCGACGATCCTCGTGTTAAATATTGTTTCATTTTCTGGTTTTCAATAACTATATTGCATGGATAGTAGGTCTGATGTATCTCATACATTTCCGTAGCCACAAATCTCTGTGCTTTTCGAATGGCCATAAATGATCATGAAATGTTGAAGTTATATTGTACTATAATATGACGTCACAGCATTAAATATTTCTCTGAATTTTAATTAAATTTAATGCCCATGTTTTCATGGAGCTATGCGTCATGAGATCTAATGTTATCTTAACCACATTCTCACTTCATGAGTTTGATAACATGGATTCCTCGGGACATGACTTACCTCTGAAAAATTAATACCTCCAATAAAAACTTGAAAAATTAGTGTGTTCGAACGTAAAGATCCTAAACATTGATGCATTATTTGAATGTGGCATTTTCGGCGATGATAATGACTTCATGACATGTATGATGGATTGAAAATAAAGATTGGATATAGCAAAGCCAACTTTTATATTTTGTATACAATTTATTTTTTAAATCTATGCCAAATTCCTCGATATATTACACATTTTCAACAATCAATGAAATTAATTTTGTAATTTAATCAATTTAAACATCCTTTAGCAGTATTGAATGTCCAATAAGGTGCTGTACGGTAAGATAGAGCTTTCGGGATGTATCAATAAAACTCGATTTACTCTTCGAATATTATATTGTCACTACAACTGATACGTGTATAAATAACACCCTTTTTGTTTGAAAGATCAGTCTGGAAATCCAACTGGTTCCCTATATTTACAATGAGTTATTTTTAAAAAATGTAAATATACTAACTACAGTTATCGTACGCATCCTCTTCGTCCTGTCACAAATTAATCAAAAATCCTTATTTATAGTACATTTGAAAGTGCGTGTGATGACCATGTTTGATATAGTTTGACTTACCATCTTCCTTTAACACAGAAAATCATCTTTATGTAATCTGACAAGCCATGAATTATTAAAATCTTGAATCCATTCTATTTTAATCCATCTATCAAGAGCCTGGGATAAAAGGAAAACAATCAATTTATCGCTCTTGGCCCTCAGGTATTCATACAATAACAGGAACACATTTATACAATCAAAAGCGCCAAAAGATTCTTTTTGATCTCGAAATAATGGTGCGATCAATACGCTGGTATTTAGGATTTATAAGATGTGTGTATATTTTAAAAATCCGTGATATTTTTGAATCAATCTACACTTACCCCTCAAAAATTACGATGATCTATTTTTATTTAATTTTTTAAGTAATCATGTCACGCATACTTATACGTGTCCTTATTTGTTGATAAATGTTTTTTTTATTTCCATAAATTGTTATATTGTACCCTCGATGCTTCTAAAACTACGATATTTGTTATTTCCGTTGATTTTGAGTTTCTAAGTTGATAAAGTGATTGAGTTTTTACCATTAAATCTTCAGGTCAAATCTCTGATTTATTAAGTTCAACCAACGCTTTGTTTCTATTGATCGAGACCGCATAATATCATGTAACATACCGATAGTTCTTTGGTCAAGATGATATTGCCTGGTGAATTTGCATTTATTGTATAACTGAAATTAATTCGATTATAATTGTGGTACCGTATTCAGTTCATGGAAGGTGGATAATTTCAGTGCTTGGCTTCAGGTAAAACTGTTTTCATAAAGCAATATTTTGATAGGTTGATTTTTTAACTGCTCGTTGTTTAATAAATACTTGATAAAAGGTGCTTCTTTTCATTTCAACAACATAAATATTTTGTATACAATGTTATTTCAAAGTATACATGAAAAATGCGCATGTGTATTTTAGTTTGTTCATATTTCATTAAATTTGTCAGAAAAATGTCAATTGTAGTTAATTCTTTACATGAAATACGATCTCATGTTATTCAATTCAGAAACTAAATTGGTCAAGATAGAAGCGGTTGTCTGAGATTTTGTTCATATATGCATTGAATAATATTTTTATTCCTAAAATTTTCATTTCACAGATTTGAATAGAAGATTTTTGTGGCGATTTGGTCCAAGCCACAGTTTTGGAATCAGAAAACTAGGATCTGTACCGTATATCAATTTCTGAGATGTTTGTAAAATGAATTAGGATTTGAATGACTAAAATTAATCCCTATTTTTTTTATATTTTAAGTCTATTTCTTTTCGTTCCTGTTAGTTTAAAATTACAATCCATGACACAAAAAACCTCAATTGTCTTTTTGCAAACGTTGAGAGTGGGCAAACCTTTTTTAAAAGTCCATACTATAGAATAATTTAAAGGTTTTATGACATATCGAACAGTTGTACGTCAAACTGCAGCATATGGAAAAAGAAAGGTTCTGATCCATGTAATAAAACAAGGAACGATAAAACTTCGCACATTAATCTAAAGGAATCAAGAGATACAGTCAACAGGACTCTTGTTTACTGGCTTAAATATAATTTCATAATGTGGGTATTTTTAATATTTGCAAACATGCTTAGGTGTTGCAATCGTAGAATTGTATCCTTAGATTTATGCCCATTTTTACACAGTCGTCTAGGTTTTTATGACACATAAGATCTCAAAGTACCAATTTCTATTATTAATTTAATTCATCGACATTTCATGTTTGGGGTATTAGAATCAGGCCATTACATTTCAGAATTTCCAAATTTTTTAAATAAATTAAATATTTTAACAATTATCAAACATATTTTTGCTTCTATGTTGTTGGGAAGAAACGCAGTGATTCACAGATCAAACCCGCACAATTTGTTGCCGAGATCTAGAAAAGGTTGCAAATATAAAGGATAAGAGAGTATATATATCAAAAATACTGATACTATACTTAATAATATTCTTACACTCAAAGAAGAGCAGTTCTAGCTGATTCTTGTGATAGAAAATATCGGTTTTAAATAACCGGAAAATATGTTTTGTTCAATAATCTTATGTGCATACAGCCTTTTTTCTTCCACTTAACTAACCACAGTTGAATCTTATGGCCGCTTTTCTGGAGAGGGAAAGAATATTTACATGTTTAGCCCTACTATCTTTCACATACATACTCAAATGAACTATTAAAAGTCAGCTAATCAAAATTCTTGTAACCATTTTGAGATGTAGCTTTTTAGAATCCACCCAATTTCTCAAAACCATTTCTTCGAAGATCTTTACAATTTTAGATTAAATTTATTTAATTACAAAATTTGTAATATTCTCAATGACAGGTATAAATGGATGCGCCTTATTCTAAAATTACTCTTAATTGTAAATCGTGTTTTGGAAGGTTATTTCGTCACAAAATAGTACAAACCAAAAGGTTGTTCAGACATACAAAATATCAAGCCTGTTAAAAGAGAATTCTGTTTGTATGATACTTCACTCCAAGCGAATCAAATTGGTACATAATCAGCAATTGATAACGGAAAATTTGTTACAGCATTTAACCCGTTGATAAACCATATAAGATCATTCCAAAAATTGGTATCAAATAAATTACAGAAAATATTCTGAGCGCATACACAAAGGACACTATTTATGGCGTCATATAATAGAATTTGTAATCATCTTGTGGATAAAATTGAATGTCTTTGAAGTTCATGTACGGTGTCAGGTTGAATTCACCCAACATACAGCGTTGATCATTAAACTTTCATGTCTGAAGCAGCGGGTAAAATTTTGCAGCAATTTATAGGATTTTTTAAAGGATTCTAAAATTTTAAATATAAAATAAATTACTAAGCTTCCGTATGTATTCCTTAGATAGATTCTGGTAGATATGAATCTTTGGTGGTGAATAATTTACATTTTTAGAAAACCAAAATAGTTCGCAATACAATCACAGCATTCGGCCATTCCCCTATAGTTTTACCACCTTACCTCCCATGTCTCCACCCCATTCAAAATTTATTTTCGAAATTGACATTTGGCTGTACGGCAGGGGAAATCAAGAAATGCTGAAGAACTTTTTCGAATCAATTTGTATTACTTCATCTGATTGTATTGCCTTTTATACAAAAATGAGTCATATCTGCCCGAATACATCCAAGGAGTACCTAGTGAAGCTATGTTATTTGTTTTTACATTTTAAATTTTTAGAACCCTTTAAAAAATACTACCAATTACTGAAAAATCTCGGCTGCTGCTTCAGCTGTGAAAGTTGATTGATCGATGCTGTATTATGCAAATTAAACAACGAAATCCGTCAACAACAAATCTGAGTTGTAACGACATTTTTTAACCTTTTTCGATGATCAGGTAATCATTTTTCAGCTGTGAAGGATACAAAAATAAACAAAGGTAAACATGATTATTGTTTGGTTGACGATTGATAAACGGTCTCAAACTGAAAATTGCCATGAAAATCAGTATGATCATGAAGGTTTAATGATAGTTACCATTGTAATAATCTGGCTGTTTTGATTGTTGCCGCCTTCACGAATGAGTCTAGGCTTAGGTGATTATAATAACTCTATAAAATGCTTGAATATCAACGAATCAGATCTAGCAATCTATTACAATGATAAAGTAACCAATTCCATAACCGACCGCCATACAATTACTGATATCACCTCCGATTTCAGACTTAACTGAGACAATGAGTGTCTGGACCATTTTTGTATTTTGAAAAATGTCTACGATAGCTGGTGGTGATAATTTTAACTGTAATCTAAAAGCCTCAACTGAATGCTAGAGAACAGCCGGATATCGACTCAAACTTACCATCTAAATGTGCTAATTGGTACGATACAATAAATTTCAGGTAATCATTGTTAGACAGACTATCTTTCTAACACCCCCATTACGATTTCGTGGATCCTTTCTAAACTTCCAGACATCTCCCTGAGAACGGACAATGTTTAATGGTTGATAAAAAATTCAGATTCTCGTTTTCAAATTCACATTTCAAGCACATATGAAGTTTACACCTGGAACTCCTTGCGTGAAAATGATCGTCGCTCTCTGCATGATGATCAGTCTGTCGATCAGATCAACAGAAGCTCAATGCCGACCGGTACGTTTTTGTGTTTCTTATATATTTATTTAACATTGACATCTTAATTATTTTGTTTTGTTCTATTTTTTATCCATCTGACCAATTTACGAAATTGACACATTTATAGTCCGCCATTGATGCAGTTATTAAAAAGAGATAAAGCTTTCAAATCTAAATAAGATCAGGTAGGGCCTGCGCCATGTTATTTCTGGCTTTTCGTTATTTTTTGACGAAACACACTGACTGAAATGAGCCTTAGTCAAGTGATCAGGGTCTGAGAATCTCAGTTTTTAAAATGATTTGTACTTACTTAAAGATAAATAATTTTCCCTTTTTTTGACTCCATGTACACCTTAAAAACCTTTTTTTAAATCAATATTTAATTTCAAGCCATCTTTCATTATTTCAAACAAATAAATCATCTCCGTTTCCGAAACATATATCTGTTTAGATACTTTTTTTTGTTTCACTTTGTTCTCACTTCACGCATGAGTTATCATTCCAAAAGTGTTGGCGCTATTATCAAATATACTTGTATCCATTTTTTGAATAATCATCAAAAGGGTGAAGGAGGCGACTTGTGTTGATATTTGATCTAACGTTGAATCTAATAAATATCTACTACTGTGTGCCGTTTATGGGCTGTTGAGAATCTGAGTTAAAGGTATGATTACACTCTGGTTACATCAACAAACCAGAGTGTATGATACCGCTCTAAACAGCGAATTTACAGAATGCACAGCATGTTTTTCACTCAGCCGTTTGGTAATCAAAATCGTACACCCTATTTTCTAATTACTGAAATTATTCTATAATATTAACCCAAAGAATTCTGCTGCCTCGCAGAGAAATAGAACATTGATTATACCATCGACAAAGTTGGCTGATCAGTTCTGTGATTATTTAACTATTCTTTATATCCTCGAGATGAATGTTGGCTAATTAAGAGATGTTTCATCAAAATAGAGTCAATAATTAATATCTCTATCAAATTTAACTTATTTTAATGTGATTTACATCGATCATTTTCGAGTTTGTGTTCGTGTGTCTTCGTTCATGCATTTCGTTTTTTTTGAATCTTTGTGAATCGAGAAATATCATAGATAAAAATTCTGGAATCATATGCATATCGGAATGTAAAACATTTTCATTAACCTCTGTGATTTTATGGGGTTAAAAATTCATATCCGTCAATTCATAACTGAATTACGATGTCGATGATTGATGTTAGAAGTCATTGATTTGATTTTTGGTGATCTAATGTAGCTAGATTTGTTGTTTCCAAGAGATTTTATGTGAAAAATATCATTTAATGTCGATCACCTGGATATATTTCACATTCTTAACTATTATTGAAGAATAACATCAAAAAACATGTATTTTAATAATCGCGTGCGCGTAATAGAATCAACCGCGGAAATACTTCATTGCAATCATGCATTCGCTCTTTTATTTTTTAAAATCGAAACTGGATCTAATTTGACCGTTCTTGACTTGCTTATCTGATTTGGTCGCTGATTCTTATTCAACGCGTCTTTTTCTTAACTGTCAAAAACTGTTTCCGAATTTGAAATACTCTTATTTTTAAATAAATCATTTTTAGATGGTGCGTTTTTATTTTAATCAACAAAATCATATTTTTTTAACTAAAACCGATGAAAAATAATCTCAACGATTTAATTTAAACCGAGTTGATAATGTTTAAAATTCCTCAGATATTTAGTTGATCTAGCTCGGATTTTGAGGTGATTAATGACACTTTCTCACCCAAACTCAGTGCATAGATTCTTAAATAGGGTTACATACAGGCATGACAGCTGAATGAATTGGGTGATTTGTGAACAGTTTAATATGATACGCTCGTTTTTAATTAACTAATTATGATAGAATAGAGCGGCTTTATTGTTTGAAAGTCTATTTATTCTAAAATTAAACTGTAAAGGAATAAGTTGCCTTCATTTTTTACATTTAAATAATCACGACTTCCATAATTCTCTAGTTAATAATTATTTTTAGGACTACTAAGATTATATGAATTATCTCTTGGACCAGCGTGCGGCTCATTCAGAACTTGGCGCAGATTATTTTTTTGGTTATCGTGAAGTAGGCAGCACAGACGGAGAAATCATTTTACGTCTCCTTAAAAATTCTGGTAACATTTATTAATTATCTGAATATTATGAAGATATCGACAATCCTGAATCTATTGTCGAAATTGGCAAGTCAAACCTTGAAACATGGAGACAACGCATTGCTGAGGCGTATCCACCGTGGGCAGATTCTACCAATAATTGTGTGTTTCGCCGTATTGTAATATGATTATGAAACGGATAATCGGGTGCGTTAGAGGATCTCTAAGAGAACGTTTCGAAAACAGTTACCCACACAGGTACATCCAATTTAACCAATACCGTCAAGATGTCGACCGCCACAAAATTGGTTGAAATATATCAACAAAAACTATTAATAAATATATTTTCATGCTTTAACCATTTCGATTTAGTATAACTAATAACCTTCAACACCAAATACAATAGTTCGGTCATGGTTAATCCATCGTGGAAATATTCCAACGATTTCGGTGTTAAACATCGTTTCATTTTCTATCTTTTACTCACTAAATTGTTTTTATAGTACGCCAAAGACTTAAAAAACATACCAATAGTGGCTGAGGTCTTTTTGGATCACCTTTGATTGTCTTAAAAATTTCTGGTATTTTAATCTGATGTGACGTCACATTAACTATTGAATATAACGTAAAATTATCTTTGGCCAATGTAAAAACTACTTGTCGTGAGCTCGAAATTGTCAAGACGATATTCCTGTCTGTGGCTTACTAAAATAGATTTCTGATAAGTAGCTTTATTATGAAAAATATGAAGGTATAATTGAGGCTGAACTATAACTTGGTTCCATCGACGTCTTCCCAGTAGTATAATTCATAGTTCAACAATTTCGGCATATTTTTATCCCATATTTATGACATGTATGGTATGTTGGGAATCAGGAACTACTATCGAAAATGCACTTTTAAAAAGGTTAGTCAGGATTAAACAGATGATCCTACTGAATTTATCAACACAGTTTTTTGAAAGAAATTTAACAATCTTCTGACTAGAGAGGGGTTTAATGTGTAGTACAATTTACGGAAATAGCCGAATCAAACTCCATTTGCGACTCGATACGGTTTATAATCGATCATTCAAAAAAATAAGTTGATTTTCAAAGAATTTTTCAAAGTATAATTTCTAAATCTTTGGATTGAATGACTTGGGACACAAGTCTTAAAATCAAAATAAGCAAATATTCGAAACCAAAATATATATTCAGGAGTTTTCAGATTTTTATGAGCATGTGACCATCTTACCATGATTCTGATCATTGCAAGGTTGTCAAACTGTATTAAACTACCTATATACAAGGTTTGCATCACAGATCGTCCACATACACTTTGACAACACTCTCATTCGTTAGTGGACGATTTTAGGAATACTTCATTTTTCATCATACAAATTTTTAACAATCCATAGTTCATTTTATCCATTCATTGATCCAGTGGTTCTTAAACTGTGTTCCGTGCCATTTTAAGACGTCGCATATAATCCAGGTGTGTCGCGGACTTATTTCCTAAAAAAAAATGAATAATTTTATCATGTTTTTATCCTTTTAGGTGGCTTGCAGTAAGGTCGAACGTTACGAAAATTTAAGTGGATTTTTGTTGTGAAGCGACGAAAATGTTTGCGAACTTCTGCATGAGTCTGAAAAAGCACCCTTCTTGATAAAAGCCCTGGAAATTATGCCTAGTGTTTTCTCTAGTTAAATTAAATTTTACCAATATTTTTGTTATAAATT
>JWZT01005403.1:110647-146836 GCA_000827895.1 Thelohanellus kitauei
CCTTCCAACCTATTCTTTCCATGGCGGATATTATTCTCAAAAACAGCATTAATATATTGATTCATGCCTCTATTTCCGACTATTTCAAACTTTTTCGGATTTATCCTTATATTTTGATTTAGCGCGGATATCTCAGCGAGTTACAAATCCTTTTATGTTCATAAAGCAATGGAAATTCAAAATTCACGCATCTGTATAATTATGATGAAACGATCCATATAAATACCTGGCTTTTCAGTCAAAATAGCGATCCGTGACGATGTTTATTTGGCTCATAAATATTCAAATGTAATCTTTAACGAAGATATTCAAATTTTGAATGATATTAGTTTTGAATTGTTACTTCGTTCATCGCGAAAGATGTCAATAAGTATTCCTATAAAAAAGAGGTGAAAAATATGACTCAAAATGTGCTAGAATATATGTTTATAATAAAAATGAATTTTGAGGTGCGCAACAGGCTTGGTCTTGGAAAAATCACCCATCTGATCTATTATTCCAACACTTATTAAATTTGGCCAGAACTATTCATCGTTTTAAACATATAATCTGGTAAAAAAAAATAGATAATCACATGCAAATTATTGTTAATATTTGCCCTTCTTTTTTCATGTGGAAATTTTTTATAAATATTCAATCAAGTAAAATTTAAAACTTTGAATAAATAACCATAAAATTTGGCCAAACCTACTGAAAACTTATCATATGCATATCATTAATTTCAAAATCCTGATGTTCAATCAACGTGCAAAATAAGGATCTGTCGAGTCATGTCCTCATATTAACTATAGAGAAATTTTACCTTCGATATTTCAAAAGATTTCATATGACGTCATTACTTAATTAATAGCTTGCTATAACCTGAGTATAAACGTATTCAGGAACTCATAATATCAGAATTACTCGATTTTTATGATTTTTGATCGACGTGCCTTTAATATCTATCCTCTTAATGTGGGTCGTGAATTCACTCCTGGAACTTGTGTATTTTTAATATTAATCATTAATTTTAATGGCTGCGAAATGTGTGGAGCCCACTGTTGCAGGGTAAAAAAACTAAGAGCTTATGTGAGTTGACTTTGAGTTTGCGTTGTCACAGCTTGATTATTTTCTCATCTTGACCTTTGTCAGTGCACTCTACGAATAAAATATTCCGGTATTTTAAACTTAAAATTATTTTTCTGGATAATTTGGCGGCTCCTTAATCTGATTAAGAGGATGAAAATTCGTCTTGGGCAGGATTTTGTTTGATTTATGTCTAACTTAAAGAAATAAGAATCTTTATTTAGATTTCAGTGAGAGGATGGTTTTTTCAAAAATTATGATGTTTAATTTAATAAAAATTTAAATCAACGAGGCTGTCAGGGGAGAATCGTGAATTAAATTGTCGCTTTTTTTCTTATCGTCATTTATGGTTAAAAACGAGCGCTTTTATAGTGATAAATGATTAAAAAATGAATTTAAAATCAAAAATTGTCTTTTTTGTCTTTTACGTTAAACACTGGTCTGTACGATGTTCTCATTGCATGTGTTTTCTAGTTTGTCGTTTATTTTGATTTTTATGGCTCCTAGAACGCTCTTTGCCAGTAAATAACCAGAGCTTTTTTCAATATCTTTCGGCAGCTTGCAGTATTCATCTGCGTATTGTTTGGCATCAGGACCAACACTCAAATTCTCAACTAATGATGTTTTGACACATTTTTCAATTTTTAGAGCCCCGTTGGAAGTAGTTTCCACCATTATCAACACGATCTTTTTTGAAAATCCAAATTTACCTCATCAAATAATTTGCAAGCCTCGTGATAATCTTCCCACAGACAAAGATATTCGAACAGTTCAAATTTGTATTTATTGATAAGGTTTTCAACAACAGATAAATCTGTGTGATTTTCAAGGGATTTAATTACGTGGTGGTAGAAATTTATGATCCTTAATGATTTGTCTTTGTCCACAGATTTTAGTTTTTCTGTGACTATTTCGGACCAAACAGCCGCGCCATCCAGATTTCCCTAAATTACTATCAATGTACATTTTTAATTAGACAAGAAAAAGCGTTTGTGTAGCTTCTGACAACTCGGTCAGGTTCTGATTCCCGTAAACATAAAAATGCAAGCTTATAGTAATTGAAGGCATCTTTATAGTTCTTCAAATGAAATTCTGCTATTTCTGCAGCATGTGAAAATGCTAACCCCGCATCTAGTTTTCTATAATATTTTACTAAGTAGTTGATCTGATAGTAGGTAATAGTCTCCAGCCTTGTGATAGTTAATAAAGGCCATTCTGTCCAAAAATTTGATTCTAAATTATTTGAAATCATACGAATATAAACTCCGAGAATAAGCTCCACGTCTGATGAATATTTTTTCGGCCTCCATCAACAACTCATCAGCTCTTGAAAGGTCTTTCATCGTGTATTGGTAGTAAATCTCTAAATCCAATGGACTATATACCCGCCGGTTTATTGATGATTTAAATAAGTCGATATTACAGGACATAAGAACATAATACATCAAATATTATGTCAAATATCGAAATTTTTGATCCCTGGACGACTGTGCACATGCGTGATAGATATTATCAATTCATTCATTATCGTGATCGAACATTGAAAACCAAAAAACATTAAAAATTGACTAAATATATGTGGAATTGTGAAAATAAATCCTGGGTCTAATTATATCTTTAATTTTGACAAATATCCACTCAATAATATATGATTAGTTTAATCTGATGAATTTGAATATTTTATCGTGGGATAAAACGTGAACATGAACAAATATGAGCCTCCCGGGCATCCTAGTTCATATCAATTCAAATTAATTTATGGTCGTTGAAATAAAAGCTAATAAAACTGTGGATCCGTGGCCTGTTGAACTATTCTCAGCACGAAAGACGGGAGAAATTAATGACAGTTCAGTTACACCATTTGTAATTCAATTTTGCCAAAATCCGGGCTTGATAATACATCGGCAATACAATTTTGCTGATGAGGCTGTTCAATTTCCCCATAATCCAATCGTTGCAAATTAGCGAAATATTAAACGTTCCAGTAAAGTGTAAATTGATTAAAACTCGAACATATTTAATTTTGAGAAAAATTTAGATAAAATTCAAGGTTTTGAAGCGACCTTGATGTATGTGCGAGAGCCTTCTATACTCATCCTTGACAGTCTTTCTCCGTAATACGGCTTGAAGCAATATTTATATTGCTCAATAAATCGGCCTAGTTTGATGTATGAGGTCTCCTGTTGATAACTTGGTACCATTTTGAAAGCAGTAACTCAACAGGATTGTGTGGTGGGTGAATATGGTGGTAAAAATACAATTTCATGTGACCTTAAAAAGTATGAAATCTATAAAAACTAAATTAAAATTGTGTATTATCAAAGTTTAATCAATTTATATTTAATCGAAGTTGAAATTTCGCCAATTTGCAGCGACCGAGATAGGGCGAAATTGAATTACACGTGGTGCATTCTGAATTGTTATCATTCAAAGAATACAAATGACCTGATTACGTCAGTACCATCGTAATTGTTCGGTTGAACATATTTGCGAATATTATCTGTATTTGATTGTTTGTGAATATAAGAACAACTATATTTTCAAAAGATAACATTTTTTAAAATTTTCTAATACCCTGGACTAAATGTTGAACCATAATTTATTTGTAAAAAAATAGCATTCATTGATTTTTGATTCTGGGTTCACGAATTGAAGATTTGATAGAAAGGATGTGTATAGTTTCGGGTATACGGATACTGGCGTGTGTAAATATTGTCATATATTTTGAGTTTTGATTTGATATCAACCTTTATTTGAATCCAACTTTAATATAGATGGTTATTATATGATCAAATAAAATCATCCCCCTCCCTTTTTACAACTAATTCGTGTATACCATATGCCGCACTCGATCACATCCACCTATGTTTTCATGTTGTTTAATTCTCTGTTGATTTTATCTGAAGGTGCTGGGGATATAAATACAAATGATAGCTATCTTTTGAGATCAAATATTTGGGCTTATTTCTTAAATATCCAAAACAATTATAAGAAAATATTCGAAATGGATGTGAATCCAATGTAATTCAATGATTTAAAACAGTGATTTCAGTCCCAATATCTTTCATTCGATCATTGCCATGATTTAAAAAATCATCATTATTTCACAAAGGCTGATACCAACATCTATATTCATATATTTGATCACAATTAAAGACATAATAAACAACTGTGGAAGTCTTAAGTCATAACAAAAGAACATATATTAAAATGGGAAGAAATAAATCATAAAAATAAAGTAAATCATATGATTTATTATTTAAAGGGTTAAATCAGCTAACATATTATATAAAATATTGTTTAAAACAGCTGATGACGTCATTCACACCTTTTACTATTCTGAGATATCTATCATCAAAATGTTCAAATGGTATAATAAGTGGCAATTTTTCGACTGGGTAGAGTTAGGTACGAATCCATAACGAATTGGACAATGATTGAACCGTATTTTTTCGAGTTTCCAAGAGTTCTGCTAAATAATCAAACAAAATGTGTGATGATGTGTAAAATAAGGCATGATAATTGTTGAATAAATGATTAGTCTATCTGCAATCGAAAAAATATTCAACGATATTCATTATGTCATCGACAGAACAAACAACCATGTACTGTCCTCCTACCTGGATGTAATTTATTTATTAAACGATAATAATGGTCTAGAATCCTATAAATAATGTGAATATTAGGCTTTTCAACACTTAGAAATTATCATCAACACTTTATTTTGTGTTAGAAAAGGAATTTTATAATTTAGAGTGGGTTTTATCATTTTTTAGATCTCGGGTAATGTGTAAAAATCTCTTAGATTATGTTCAGTAAAAATGTTGGATGAAATTATGGTAAATCGTTTTTAAACATTAAATCTTAGAGTTCTGATCTATTCGTGAACACTTGAACAATGAAACAACATAAAATCACTGTGTATTACTAATTTAAAACCATCTGGATAAATAATAACAAATGATTAGTTTTTGAAGAACTCCTTCATTATAAACCATTTTCTTCTATAATTATTATTCGCTATGCATTCTAATTACTTATTGCGCTACTTTCCGTCAGAAATTGCCGACTTTCTGCTGATGATATTCAAAGGTTCCGATGTTGAATTTATTACAAAGTAAATTTTAGAAAGATTTTTTGCTGTTAGGAAAAATCAAATCTCAGTAAACGACAGCACATATTCCACTCTTGAATCTCAATGAATAGACTCACAGCCCTAACTGGTATAATCTGTATAAATATCTGTTAACTTGTAAAGACAACATCGGAACCTTTGAATATCACAAGCGGAAAACCGGCAATTTTGGACTGAAAATGGTGTATGAAAAATATTGAACAGCTAAAACCTTACAAGTTTAAATCAACAATCTAAATGCGTTCTCATTTTTCACCCAAAACCTTATTACAGCTGGTAGATAAATCATCATAATATATCAATCCAAAGTGTCTAAGTGGGTGGACCTCTGCCTTATTTTGCAGTCCTAAACTGACTTATTTCTGTAGTGTAAATTGATAAATAGATGATCATACACTAATATTATCTTATCTTTGTCAAATAATCGTAATGTCTTTGTCATTCTATTTTATGGGGTTTTATTAGCGCAATTAGACTCATCAATAACATGTTTAAAATAGATTAGAAAATCAAAATATCTGAAAAGTATTCAACCAATAATTTAAGAATCGATAATGTTGACTCAGAATCAAGAAAAATGAGAATATCAAGGAGAAATACAAATAAATTCATTCGATTTACTATTTGTAGAATTTGGGTACTACAAACAACACTATTCTCACCATTTAATGTATTAAAACCCATTTAACATTCATTGGACGCCTTTTCACCGTTAAAGACGTCTCAATTCAAGGATTCCCTTGATGTAGACTCGAGTCTTCCCAAACTAAATTGACGTGACAATACAGCCCTTCATATTTGGGTTTGCGTCTTTGTTGTCAGATATTTTTTGTATGTAAAATAACTTAATAATCTTCAGGCATACGAAGGACTGTTATATTTTTGTGAGAATTTTAACATGTCCGATTTCAGAAACTTATTCGAAATCAAAAATTTACACAAGTAGAAAAGTTAAATAATTTTGGCTTCTGTGGCACAAAGTAAAAAGCATCTTCAAGCGAATAAGTCGTCATAATTACACCTTTTACAATGCATAAGTTCCATGTTAACGCATGTCTAATCCTCAGTACATGCAGAAGTTCCAAAAATTTTTTTGTACATATTAACAAAAAAATGTTAAAAGTGCGTTACCCTCTGAATGCCAATGATACAAACCTTGTTGATTTTCGGATCCATCTAAATCAGTTATCCCATGTTATGAGGAGAAAAGCGTTATTTTCGACATGATTAAAATCCTTAGAATAAACAAAATTTGTACAATTTGCATTTAGGTGGGAACCCATTTGAAAAAAAAATTACTAAATATATTTTATTGAAAAACAATTTTTGGAACCTCTGCTTGTACTGAGTGGAACTTCTGCATGTACTCCGGATTGGACATACGTTAACATGGAACTTTTGCATGTCAAAAAGTGTAAGAAAATGTACTTAGCTGTGTCATCGAAAACATCTAGTTCCCTAGTGAAGGAAGGTGGCCTCCTGTCAGTTTAAGCATGAATAAATAAACGATGACAACCCGAACTCATGTGGCTGTATTCATACCAAACCCTCTAAAAATTTATGAAAAAGCGGCCACATTATTAAATGAAATCAGTGTTAGAACAAATTTGAGGTTATTCGTATAATCCGAAAATATCGAATGGGAATTTTATTTCTCCTGATCGTTAATTGAATTTCAATCTTTTTGGTTGTTCATTCAATCAATTTAAAAATTGATTTAACATCCTGGAAAATAGGTGGGTGGTGGCTGTATATCAATTCTAACCTTATTTTTTGTCAATTTCTGATTTCGAATGAATTCTGAAATCAAACATTTTAAAATTCCCACATAAATCTTACAGATCCGTGTACGTTAAAAGTACAGGAAATTTATTTTACATACAAAGAATACCTATAAACAAGAACGCAATACCAAATGCGACGATCTGTATTTAATCAGAGAATCATAACTTGCTACGAAAGTGACCAACCCAAATCCGAACAACTATTGATGATAATTTTCGTAACTAGAAGACAATTAATAAAAGGTTCAAAGCGACTTAATTATCAAGCAAGTGCTGAAAATTTTTCAAAATCAAAAATAATATAAACACTCATTTAAATATATTTGAAAATTATTCATTAATAAATTCATCGCTGTCTAGTTATTCACCAGAAATTTACGACAAATTCTGTCAGAAATAAGTGTCGATGTGCTTCGTTTTACTAATAAAACGAGTTTTTTATTTATATATAAATAATGATTACGGCCACAAATCCAATGTTATTGGTACTGTTTTAACTCAAGCCCCAAATAAATTCCCATATTTCATTGTAAGACCGGTTTTTACATCCCAACTCGGACATGTGGACATTCACAATACGAAATCATACAGAGGCTGCGTCAACAAACTGGCCAGTTTTGCATAATTATCAAAAATTTACGTAAATGCTATCCAACATTTAAAAAATATTATTTGTATTATGGTGCTCAAAGTTGGAAACATACAGACAAAAGACGTGATCAAAAATAATTTAAAATTTGTCGAGTTCTCTTCAATTATGATATCATAATAAAGAAAAATTATGGTAATTGTGCAAAATAGGCAATTTTGATTGCGAAGTCTCTGTGTGGGGTCGCATTTTGAACCTCCACCTGTCCGAGTTTGGATGTAAAATCCGGTAATATTCACTGGGTTTTGCAATCATGCCATCGAAACGTGACGATGCTCACTATGCAGCTAAATATTCATGGTTATTGCTGGATATATTCTATGTCCGGTCTATCGTAACAGCGCTGAGGGGCTGGATGGTTGACGGCTGTGTGAGCATCGATTCGCGGTAGGTTCGTTCGACTCCGCCTGGACTCGCCTTTCACCGTGACAGATATTAATAACGATATTGCAGCTATCGGGTGGTATTTGTTTCCAATTTTTAGTGGAATAACTATTGATATTATGCTGTTCGCTTAACGTCAAAATAATCATCAATATCATCCAAAACCTTTAAAGTTACGTTACCGGGTTTAACATCCAATAGTGGCCACCTTGATTTTCAATAATGGCCACCCAATGCGCATGTGTAAAATTAAAATATCTGTTTTTAATCAATTCTCAATTTTAATTTGATAGAATGACAAGATTTATAGTATTTAAAAATATTAATGACGTTTATTGATAATTATAGTAATATCTCTCAGGTCTTGTGAAATTTCTACTTTTGAAGTGTTTATTTTACACACTTTTNTGATATCGGTGAAAGCAGACCAGTATCATCTAAATCAACTGCAATGGGAGATGAGTTTGAGTCAGAAAATATAAAAGACCAATAGGAAGGGTGTGTATGTCGTATAACTCTTTTTTCTGGGATAGATATATCCAGATGTTTATGAATTACGTTTCGTGATCACAACAAGTTGGAAACTATGAAAATCTCTGCAATGTTAAGGAATTTATGTACTACCAGTATTTACCTCTAGATTGCCAATGCAGAAATCAATATTAACCATCAGGAACTTCGATATTATCCATATATGATGAGACTGCGCGAATGAAAGGCTTGTTTTTGCGTAAAATCATTATATTTGTCTATTAAGACTGTTTTTTTTAATTGTATTCGAGGGTTAGTCTAATAATAGACTGACAGATTCTGCGAGAAAAAAAATCAAGTAGCTTTAACAGTCATCGATTTTTTAGTATTCATTTTATAGTCAATACACCATTTCCTGTGGTTAATCCCGTATTTCTCATTTTTTTGAATTAACTAAATTTGAAATTTTTAACAATTTATTTCGAAAAAAGCACCTAATTGAATTTATTTGTGATGTATAAGGACAAAATAAATCGGGTTGACACTCGAGATAGAAGACAATGGATCTTTCTAGTTGTGAAAATGAACATTTTGGCGCTCAATTTAACCATGTAGAGATTCTCTGCTCGAATTGGGAACTTATCCTAAATTCTAGCCTGAATATTTTTAAACAACTATTTTCGGCCATCATAGCAGCTTTGAACGAATCTTAGAAAAACGAACTGTACTCCTTGGATTCGTGATGCAACGTGAAACGTCATAAGCAATTTAGCTTGATCATTTTATAAATTCGAATTTTTTTTATTTAAAAATGGAAATTTGGAAAGGAATGTGGTGTGTTTCTTCCTTGTTAATTTAAATTTAATTTAGTAGGCTGCTCTTAACGAAATAAATTTTTTAACATTTCAAATTTATTTCATTAAAAAAAATGGGAAATTCGGAACGTGAAATTGCTTATAATGAATTTATGTCAAAATTAACCACTTTGTTCGTATAGTCTAATTTGATTCAATATTGAAGTTCGTGGTTATCAATAATAATGTTCATATAGTTAATAGGGGTTTCTACATGGCTAATCAAGGAAGTAAAAATCGTATTTCTGATAATTGTATTAGTAGCGCTGGTGCCATTTAGTTGTGCGCGTGTGCAAAAAAAAAAAACATGGCGGATCAATGTTTTAGAATTTTTAATAGAGCATGGACTTATAGTTTACCTATCCACACAGGAAAATCTGCAAATATCGTGTAGGAACCCAAAACTCCGTCATCCGGCCAATGGTTTTCGCCTGGCTACTCCAGAAATAATACTTGCCCCAGAAAGAAAAATAAATTTAAGTTTAGAGGGTCAAGAGATTGAATTATTGCAATTTTTAAGGTGCATCTCGTGTACCACAATTCTTCATTGATGACAGTTGGATTCCTCGCGTATACGGACCGCTTTAATCAGTCTAACTCAAAGTTGGTACAGAAAAAATGTTACAGTACTAATTTGAAGGAATAAATCCAGAGTAAGTAAATTTAGAACGACTCTATGGTTCCACCATGTTTCTGATACTTGCGCATAACCGGAGGCACAAACGCTACCAATATCAATCATTTTACAGGTTTTAACATTAAGGGTAGATTCTGAAGCACATCTTTATCAAAAAGACAAAGTTGCTATTTCTTTTTTATAGTGGTCGTATATGCATGTAAGTTACGATTTTTATAAGTTTAAGTTTAGGACAATCTAAAGTCCTTTCATCAGGTTAGTGACACAGAAAACAAATATGGACATGGAACACTGGTAACCTTTATTTATTCACAGAAATCTGTAAAAACGTAGTTTATGTAAAGAAAATATAATTTTTATTATCACACTAAAACCTTCAATAAAATAAAGAAAATGACGTAAAACTAGTAACACCTTTTGAGACATCATGGAACTGAGGTCATATTTTAACCTCGCCAATAATTGTCTTAAATTTTTATACGAAAATCTCTACTTTAAAATGAACCCTATTTTGCATTTTCACATTTTTCGAGATATTATATCTTTAAAATCCTTAAAAGACATCTAGTTTATATTGAAAACAAATCTGGAAATAGCTTTAAAAAATATCGTTGAAAATATGCCTAATTAAGTCCCATTATATTGAGTAAACTAAATTTACTTCCATAATCGACACCTCGTTTGGCTGATCGCTTCAGAGTGGTTCATGATAACAATTATAGGTTTTCTAAATCTAGTACCTGCGACAGACCGATAGAAATTTAATATTTTGAAAGATCATCATATTTGAATGATTGGATGTGTTAAAAAAAATCAACTTTCTAAAGAAAGACACTTTATTATTGACCCCAATCAGTGCCGCTTGATCTATCAAAAAAGCAGTGAGTATTCAGAATAAAATCTTGTGGTTTTGGATGTGTTTTGACTCATTTTACAAACAAGATAATAAAGGGCCATAAAACATTATATCTTCATCAATGTATTGGGGAATCAGAAATAAATGAATGTTTAAAAGTAAGTAAAACACATATGAAGTAAACTCTCAAATTATATACTCCTTCACAACACTGACTGGTCGAGAAATAATCAAGGATTATAAAAAAAATGATTTTTGAACGAATATAAAACGCCTGGATAGTCAAAGAGAGTGGTTTATTTCGAAAACAATCGATAATAGGACCGTGACAAGAAACCTTGGATTTTTTTTCTGTCTTAGCCTAATATTTAAAAATAATCCTGTTGGTCGTTTAAAACTTCAGTGATATAATCAACTTTTTTGAATTTTATGTAACAAAGTTTATAACATCGTTTTCTCAGAATTCCCAGTGTCAAAAAATGAATAGTGACAATCTGGCATATAGTAAGTCATTCGTAACTTTCACCAGGCTATTTGTTCAAATCTATCACACCATTCTCCGTCCAAAATGGACGACTTTTCTATGATGATATTCAAATGTTCCGATTTTGTATCTATAAGTAAATGGATATTTATATAGATTATATCTTTTAGGGTTGTGAGATTATTCATTCAGATTTAAAAGTAGAATATTTATTGTCGTTTACTGAAATTTTCTTTCACCTAACCACAAAGAATCTTTTAAAATTTAGTTGTTACAATAAATTCAATGCCGGAACCTTTGAATGTCATCAGCAGAAAGTCAGTCATTTTAGACGGAAAATGGTGTATTATAAATTATCACCAGCGCCAACCGAAGATATTATGGTTTTTTCCAATGGTTTCTATCAAATTATGTATTAATGATAAGTGTTTTGGCATTTTTGTGGTGTCCTGAGGGATACGGTAAGAAAAATAATCGACTCAGATCTATGGAGTGAGGTAGAAATTAGTAAAAGTATATAATCGGACTACCTCCCCCGCGAGTTTCTTATGGTCATTGAAAGAATTTACTGAAAAATCTCAAATAACTGTCGTCAAATATTTATATCGTTGTCGGGTTTATTGCATGTGCCAAATATTTGATCACAATGAATCGACGATACACTTATGACAGTAAATTAAACTTTAATATAAGTGAAACAAAATCTACAAATCATATTTAATGTTTTAATATCAATGAATATTTCAACATATTTATGAAAGGAAGCGACGTTTGAATAAGTACCGGACGAAAAAGGTCAAAAAATGGTATCACTTCGAGATCAAATTAAAAATTGGTTTCTGTAGACTGTTTGTGAGTATTTGAGAATGTGAATTCTTGTTGATCGTTTTTGTAATGCCAAACCCACATAATGGTGTAAATTAGTATGAGTTTCGTTGTGGTACTTTCATTAGCAGAGAAAGAATATCTCGATGTTTGGTTATCGTTATTCTGACTCAAATTGTGAGATCGGATTTCAAAACATGATTGCGTCAAAATAGTAGAACATGGTTTTGGGATAAGATAAGTCAAAGAAAATCAAACCTGAGATCAGGATGTCTGTGAATTTCTTTGGACCTGTTTGATACGGTTAAAAAATTGGAATGAAGACTAAAAGGCAGGAATGAACTTGTATTTGAAAAAAACGAAATAGATACACAATATTAATTACGTTCACATAAAACGAGTTCAATCGTTGACGAGGTTAAAGAAGTTTGTCAAAATCAAAAATATTTATGACCTACCTATCCTTTCAGATACAAGGGATCCTTTTTGATCATTATTAAATTCTGAATTGATTAATGATTCAGAAAACACGTCGAGTTCTCAGAACGAAATGAATTCGTTTTTCCAATACACTAATGAGAAAAACACTCGATCATTAAATTCAGATATGAAAAAACACATGGTTTTTATTTTGAAAATGGATGAACTTTCATCGATAACATCATATTATCTAGCATGTTGCTCTGGCTTATGATCAATATCTAGTGTGATGAAAATCCGTGGTTCTAGGAAACGTATAATCTCGGCTCTATATGAAATAAAAAAATGGAAGTTATGATTTTGCTAAATTTCTCTTCAAATTAGATAGGCAGAGCTAATCTCGAGTAAAATCTATGAATGATTCCTTTGTTGATTTAATAATAAATGGATTCTAGAATCTCAAATGAGTAGCGACTAGATGATAGAGCTGGAATCCTTTTTATCATGAAAATATTATACTCCGAGGCGCTCATAGATCAGGAAGGTGTTGCATCATCCACAAAACTATGGACTAATTGATAACGAAGCGAGCTATCAAACGCAATCAAGGCATTAGGTTTCCTGTAGTTTGTTCAACTTCGGACACAGATTTTCTTGAGCGAGATAATTTAGTCACTACCCACGTTGTTCTTTTGTCATGAATTAATTCAACACAAAAAATTATTGAAGATGTGGAACAAACAGCGAGGCTTACCGCCCGAAAACATAAAAAGTTCTCAAAAGCTCACCTATACACTAGTATTACTATTCGGGAACTCGCTTACGAATACATCCTTATACTAAATTAGGTGGGAAAGGATTGTATCGACGGTTAGCGAATAACTAAATAGAAACTCAATTTTGATCGATGCCAACATCACAAAAACGATTCATCGTATAAAGAGGTATAACTGCGGCGCCTGGTAGCATGCAAATTGAAAGAAATATATTTACAAGGTGTCGAGAAGTGCATTCAAACATCAGACAAATAAATTTATAACACAAACATACTTATTTATGCTAGAGGTCTCACAATACAGGTATCATCGAAAAATTTGTAGTATAAACGAGCTTTACCGAATCTTCGTGATAGGTCACCAGTGTTGTTTCGTTCAAGATATATGGATAATTTTAGAGAGAAAATATAGTCGCCATTCCAGTACAAATCAATTGCACCACTCACTACATGAACAAAAAAATTTCATGTTAATGATCAATAAAACACAAATATTCACTGTAGCATTATTCTTTCAGAATGAATAGAATTAATATCTGCTCAAGTTTTAATGGTTATGGAAACGGACTATTCTAAATCCGAAATGACTATTCCCTGAGTTGTTAGGAATTCAAAGATTATTCTAAAAATCTCTAATTTAACCCATGGCATTATACCCTACTGAATCCTAGTCGGTTGATTTTGAAAAAGAACATTCCATGGAAACACTAAAAGAAGATCCGATCACACGAATGAAACTGGTCAGTTTTAAACTCTAGCAATATATCATGCAAGTTATGTGTTCAGACTGATATCTGTTCAGAGGATTGTCTGAGAAGATTTCAACTTGTCTAATTCAGAGTATTTTATCTTAATATCTTAAAAGCCTGACACAGGAACTCATGGCCAAATTTCTCTGGGCAGATGTCCTCAAAGATAAATTGTATGTATCTAAGTTGATCAAAAACTATTGCGCCCATCGGACGAATCAACAGACTCGGAGACCAACTTTAAAAATTTTGGTACCTATTTGTCCAAAGATGATTTCAACAATTAAGAAGTTTAGCTTTACCTCGAATTGAATTCTATCGCACAGTGTTCGAGAATTGTATAGATTTGAATTCAAAACCAGGCTGCGACTGGGAAACTTGGCCAATATTTGGAATATCAATCTTTGTGAACAACTGGAAAATCAAGAAAATAATTAAGGGTTTATTAAGTGACATGTTATCAAACTTGAACGCCTCAGATATATTAACATAGCAAAGATCATCTACGAAGTCGGATGAGTACCGAAAAAGGTGATGAATTCGATATTCAAAAAACAAAATAAGCTACCTTTGTATAGGCGTTGGTGTCAAAACCACTCTGTAAAACTTGATTTTAACATTTTCCCGAATTGGTATTTGGGGATTCGATTTTGTTCGAGACAATATAATAACAAGCTTCAAGGGATATCTATTTGTAGGATCCTGAATCACTACTGTATAACACTTGAAACATTGAAAGGGGTTGTATATCACAATGTGAATAAAATCATGATCCAAGCCAGTAGATTGGGATTGGCCGCGTCAAGTCGAGAGAAAAATGGAAAAATCTAAAGTTGCAACAGGTTGGTAAACGTAGCTTATTGCAAACAGTTAAAAGCGATTTATTAAAGAGAGGACATCCCCCGTGATAATTAAATATTTTATCGCAACGATCTCCGGTTTTGATCGTTTGAAAAAAGTATATATATTTTCAAACAGGATGCAAGAAATTTTCTAGATAAAATACACTAAAAATATTACTAAGAAACTAAATCATTGTGGATGTACTCCTTTTTGGAGGAGGATAAATGTTGACATCTTCTCCCTAAAAATAAATTATCTACATACCACAACTTGTGTGCTTAATATTTTTCTGATGGATTTTTTGCATAATCTGCCATATAAACACAGTGTACAGTTGGTAATTTTTATTTCGGTGACATCAAATATAACAGTAGATTCTAATGGAATCAAATTTAGATCGAGATTCGAATACTTTTTGGGCAAATAGATTGATGCCTGTACACAGTTGTACACTATTGCACAACAGTGAAGAGCTGATCTCATCTTGACAACACCCTTGAGTTGCATACCGACCAGTGGTTTCATGACTATAAGCCGTGTATTTACAGAATAATAGGGTCGAGGGTCACTGTACCGTATTTCTCCGTGTGGTCTCATCAGCCGGATGGTATCGTAGGCCATTAGTTGTCCGTCCAGTGAATGGTCGTAAATGAGAAGACGTGAGTTAAAATATTCTTTTATGCCACCCATCACATCATCGAGAAATAACGGCTTCAGGGGTACTGAAGAACTGAAGTCGTGGACTTGCAGACAATCATATTTAGTGCCAACCATTGACATATATGAATCGAAAGGCAAGAGTTCATCTATCCTGTAGTCTTTGAACCTCCCCACTTTCATCAACGATTCGAGTATGCGCGGAATAGTGTTCTTAATCTGCTTTTCCCATCGGCACAGTGGGTGATAAACGTTTGGGTAATGCTTCAGGCTTCCAGAAATCCAGTATAGGTATGGGTAGACGTGTCTCTTGCCACGTATCCTGTTTGGGTTCACATATTCGACGGTAGTTGTCGTCCCCAGCTCTTCTGTTGTTTTTTTTCTGCATACATGTGACTGAACGCAAAACAATTTGAAAGTTAAAACCTGTATTTGGAAAAAGTTTGGAGCATTTTATCAAACAAAAAAATTCAGCATGTCGTCTTAAAACTAGTTTTGTCAAAATCGCGTTTATATATCTCGGCGAACCAAAATTTCTTCTGTGGATGTTATTTGATCCTTTAAGACCGTTATATCAATAGATGTTGTCCATAACCAAAATACGGAAGTTTGGTTCTGCCACGGGAAAATATCAGTAAGTATAAATTAACCGTCAGATCCATTTAGCCTGATAAAAATCCTAGAGATATGATTGAGTGCATTTAAAAACAGAATGGTCGTCAGAATGAAATCAATAGAAGACCAATTCTGATAATTTATACAAGCCGCGCGAATGTCTCAGATCTCAAACATATTGTGGTCGATTTTAAAGGGCAGCATTCATCGAATCATGTTTGACCAATGGGAAAAACCGTTCAGATCAACAAACTCTTGTTTTCCACCCAAAAACTATCCTCAATTAATGTAATTATAGACAAACACCACGTTTTTTTCAGTGTAAATGATTGAAGTCCAATAATTTGCGGATCTGATGGATTCCAATCATTCTAAAGAACATTTAGTTAGTCCCGAAACATGTATCGAATATGTGAAAAGTTGTTGATTTCCAAACAAAAACATGTTCGAGATTATATCAAATCTGCTGGAGTATTTTATGTGATTCAAAATTTGTCAGACTACATTCTTTGATCATATATATAATAAAACACCACCTTGTAGAAAAGTGAATTGTGGCTGTTTTCAAAGTTTATATTTTGATTGTGGGATAAGAATAGTGTGATGGCGCCTATTGTTTACATGTTTTTAGTTGCAACACCTTTGGCTGAAAAGACAACCTAGTGAATTCGGAATCAACGACCGGAGATCGAATGTGATACAACATAAGGAAACGAAGGAATACGAGAGCCACCTCAAAAAGTGCAAGATCTCACTATTACAATTCTTGTGATTGAATTCTAATTTCAGCAGAAGCGAAATCTTTTTTCCTTGTTTTTTAATTAAATTTTGAAAAACGGACGTTGAATTAGGAAAATTAAAACGCCGGGTTTTGCATTAATAAATAGATATCTAAACATATATGTTGCGCACCTCAAATATTCATGGTTATTCATTACTGTATTATGAAACTTCGGAATGATATTTTATGCTTATATTGACGTTATTAGTTGAACAAGACATCGAAATCATATTATGTGGAAAAAAATTGACAAATAGAGTCTAAATGTAGCAAAATACCGTTAGCAATAACCATTAATATTTGAGTTGCGTAATAAATACGTTAGGATATCTATTTATTAATGCAAAACCCGGTAATACTATTCAACTTAATCAAAGCAACGATGGAATTGATAACACTAAATGACTCTTAAGCCTCTAAAATCACGCTGAATCCTATACTTTAAGGTTTATAAGAGAACACATCACCGGGCTAATTTTAATTACTTTAATTTTCCAAATTATACGTCGTTTCATTCATTTTAGAATTAACGATGGAGACAAAAAGTTCGTTTCGGCCCTAATTCGAAATCAATTGCAAAGCACTAATGTATACGATGAACTTTTCATACTTTTATTCAATCTTAAACGTTTCGAAACTGATTATGATGTATGCCCAAATTTTGAGTGCTCGACATTCTAGAAATATTCCTTTTTAGATTGGAGACATTGAGAATCGCCCATATACAGGGTTTGCAAATCTATTTCGTCTTTTTAACGTTCAATTTCGTTCTTTCATGTTTTTCATTCAGTTTAACAACTAGAATTTAATTTTGACTGGATAAAAACCAATCTTTTGGAGTGGAAAAAAGTGGAAATTTTTAGTAAGCCACCATTTGTTGAATTTGGTTTTTTTTTAAGATGCATTTTTAGACATGCAAAATCAATTTTAAAAAAATAACAGCACGTGGGTAGGGGGTCTTGTAATTTTCGGTGAATTTTAAAATATCTGATTTTTGGAAAATGACAAAATCCCCTAAATATAAAGTTTACATAAACTAGGTTCTCAACCCAAGAAAAAAAAAAGCACTTGCAATCGAATTCTGACAAAATAGACTAATGAAAAAGTAGTAAGATTTACNGCCCAAATTTTGAGTGCTCGACATTCTAGAAATATTCCTTTTTAGATTGGAGACATTGAGAATCGCCCATATACAGGGTTTGCAAATCTATTTCGTCTTTTTAACGTTCAATTTCGTTCTTTCATGTTTTTCATTCAGTTTAACAACTAGAATTTAATTTTGACTGGATAAAAACCAATCTTTTGGAGTGGAAAAAAGTGGAAATTTTTAGTAAGCCACCATTTGTTGAATTTGGTTTTTTTTTAAGATGCATTTTTAGACATGCAAAATCAATTTTAAAAAAATAACAGCATGTGGGTAGGGGGTCTTGTAATTTTCGGTGAATTTTAAAATATCTGATTTTTGGAAAATGACAAAATCCCCTAAATATAAAGTTTACATAAACTAGGTTCTCAACCCAAAGAAAAAAAAAGCACTTGCAATCGAATTCTGACAAAATAAACTAATAAAAAAGTAGTAAAATTTACCAAGCCAAAAAAATCACAAAATACCCCCCGTCCAGTGACTAAACTTTTATCCTACGGTTCATATCTGTATAAAAAAAAATCTGCTGGCCCCAATGTCGAACCAACAAAACTAGGAAAATTATACCAAACAAAATTTGAAAATTGGGGAGGTCGAAATTCTCATTACGGAAAACAGCTCTTCCAGCATTTTTAAAGTAGTGTGACCCATTTAAGGAATCTGGATTTTGTGATCGTTTAATGCATGAAAAACCCGCCATATTGCATATTTTATAATTCCTCCAAAATTACCACGGCCACCATATGTTGTTATTTTTTAAATATATTTTCCATGTCAAAAAATGTGCTTTAACAAAAATTAAACTCAAAGAATGGGGGCTTGCTGGAAATTTCCACTTTTTTCCAACCCAAAAGATTGGTTTTTAACCAGTTAAAATGTACATCTAATCTTAAAATTACATAAAAAAACATGAAATGACGAAATCGAAATTTCAAAAGATGAAATAGACCTGCAAACCCTGTAATAATCTTTTGGTTGTTTATTTTTCAGTTTTCTTCATTCTTGTCCTCGCAGCAAAAAATTTTTATCGTCTTTTAAAGCCATAAAAGCACGCAATAGTGTTCGGTTTGGTAGGTTGAGGAGTCAATGATCCATTGTTGTCAAGAATATCCTTCAGTTCATCCATATTTTTTAAAGAATAATCCAAGAACCCTCAGATGATTTATAGATCCAGAAATCTATGATGGCGTTCTACAGTGACTTACCACAAATTGCACGCCCACGCGCTCTGATATATTTTAGACAATTTTTATGAAAATGTTAACGTGTAAAGCAGTTAAATATTTGGTTAAATTATATCGTGATCTACAACAGAGTCACCGAGGACAGATAAATAACCTTGGCCCAAATCACGTAACTGAATATTACAGTCCGAAAAAAACTCATCTTGAACTATAAAAGACAATTGTCGTACATTCTGTAAAACCAACATTTCCAAGAGGATCATCAAATTTTTGATCCAGTCATCATTAGAATTTATTAAGATGCTCCGGCTCGGTTCAAAGATTCATGTCTTCCAAGTGTCGGTTTCGGAAATGGAATGTGTAATAACCTCTAATGTTTTGGGAAAAAATCCATCCTAAGTGAGATTAGATATTCGTCAGTTATAAAAGCTTTTCATAGCCGGCAAAAAAAGGTCTGGTGAAATTAAAACGCTATGGATCATAGACTGTATAAACTAAAAATTGGGAAAAATTTACATCGGGTAATATTCTGGTTGACAATTTTGGAACTATTCAGGTTGTTGAACTGTTGGGATTTACTGACCGTTAATCGTGTGCAAATTCAGATACCATTGATAATTGAGGTAAATCAGAAAAGGAAGAAAAATAGAAAGCGGCTACATTAAAGTGTGTCAATAGTACACTTCCCAAAGTTTCCCAAAGCATCGAATGCATCTAGATAATTCAGGAAAGGCAACGAAAGAGCACTTAATAAGATGTGAATACAGTCAAATCCGGAAAAGTGCACCAACAATTTTGGTCCCGTTTCTATGTGGCTCTGTATATTTACTCCGGATATATGCACACTCCGGTAAAGTGAACGTTTTTCCCGTTCCCGAGGCTGTGCACTTAACCGGAGTTGACTGTAATCAAAAAAATTCAGACTACTAATCTGAATCCTTTGTGATTGAAATATTTGTAACTAAAAGCAAAACATTTTATTAAATCTTTCAACGATATACGTAAGAAATCCACACGCCACTTACTGAATTACATATTGCTCGCAGGAAGCATCCTCCAGAGCCCTTTGTGGCTATATTTAGCGAGTTATAGCTTCTGATGATAAAATGATAATCAAGGTTATATAAAGTGGTTAGTCATTAAGAAATCCGTAAAAGTGAGGAGGTTGGAAAAATTTGAACCTGTGTATGTAACCCATTACTAGAGAGATCAACCTTGATCATTGAACTGTTTCTCTACTATAGGACTGTTAAAGCGTAAATAGCCTGAAAGTTCAGGAACTCGGTAGTCATCATCAAAGGAATCGAGAAAAACGTCAGCTTTCCCCATATCTAATTCTTGATGGAATTTGTTACAAAAATCGACCCAGTTTTTACATTATTTAATGTGATGAAGTGTGGGATGTCTCTACCTTGATTTCGAACAGTACGAAACGGATGTGACAATAAGTTTAGAGCTGCAAAACGGTTACTTCTTCGGGTAGAGAATAAACTGATGCATAACAATCAATAATATTCTAATAATAACATGTGCTTTGCAAATGAGTGAAAATGTCCCACTCCTTTTACAATTTGAAAAAACCCTATTTTATCCAAATTACAAGTATATGAATTACCAAAGAATTAAGGTGAAAATAGCATTACACCATGTTGGGTAAACCATAATTTAAGAGTTTGACAAACGCAGCGGCCTTTCATCTATTTCAATCTCAGTGGGATTCTGGAGTAAAATAGCTATCGAATTATTTCATAGTATTTCAAACGTCGGGCAACCCGAAAGTGGGTCATTCGCATCACCACAATAAAAAAAAAGGTCGCCTAATTCTAATTAAAATATTAGGACTCGTTTTACTCTAACATTAGCCATCCATGACCCATGATTTCGTTAAAGAAATCCAAGAAGTGGCAAACTTATTTTATCACCAAAAATACCTATAAAATACAGAAAATATACAACTATCGGATGTTCAGATTGTATCGACCGGCTTCAGAGCCTCGCAAACCATAAATAGAATGCTTTTAGTTTGCGCCCTCCAATTTTCAGTGGCTTTAGAAATTTTGCACCACATATCCCCATGCTTTGGTTCTGCAATGCAGCAGCGGTCGATGATATTTTTCTGTTGTTCTTCCGTCCCAAATTGCTTCTCGAATTTAAGATAGTAGGCCCATCCGTCACCAAAATCAGGATCAACCTTGACGGTCCTCGTAAACCATTCACGAGCTTTGGCTATTTTACGTTCAACCCAAAATAGAATTGATACGGTGAGCAGAAGATGAGGATCGTGTTCGCACTTTTTCATTGCTTCGATGCTCAGGGTTTTTCTTTGATGCCTGTTTTCCATAAAAATAGCTTCGCTCCACAATTTACCGCTCGATGGGCATTCTTGCAAGGCACGAGACACTAGCTTCTTTGCAAATTCTTTATTACCTGCACGAATTTCAAATCTGATTGAGGCCACCCAGAGGTCAGCGCTGCTAGGATTTTTATGACGAGCAAGTTCGAGAACCGACCTTGCCTTTGCGACATCGAACAAATTCTCACTGATATCTGACAGTAAAACCCAAATAGGAAGACTGTCTGGACATACTTTTGTGCCTTGTTGATAGGTTTGATAAGCGTCAGTGTCTTTGTTCATTTGCTGCAATATCTGACCTTTCATCATATAAAACTTTGGAAAATCAGAGTATAACTTGAGACCTTGCTCGATAAGACTCAAAGCTACGTTCAAATCACCGAGAACCCATTCTAATCTTGCAGATTTCATAAACACTCTTGCAGTAGGAGCATTTGTTCGAGCTTTTTCTAACAGTTTTCGAGCTCTTTGGTATTGATCGTTCATGGACTCAACTTTTACGGCTGCTAACCATATTTCCTCGTCGTTCGGTATGGCTTCAAAGGCCCGCGATAAAATAGAACGTGCACATTCCACGTCACCATTTACCCATTTCGATTTGGCCAACATCAGCCAGAACAGCTTAACGTTTGGACAATTACGGACTGCTGTTTCGAGTAAATTTTCCAAGGTTTCTCTTGTCCCCTGACTACGTTCGAAAAAAGCAGCTTCACGCCAAATACTCTTTTTAGTTGGCAAAAAAGTTAGTGCTGTAGCAAAAACGATTCTAGCACATTGGAATGAACCTTTTTGGACAAAATTATCAGCATCTGATAACCAAATACGTTTCCTATCCTCATCCTCGATGCCTACACATAATACATTTTTGATTATCGACCTACATGTAGCTAAGTAGTTGCCCTTCTCGGCTTCTTCGGCGTCCTCTAACCACAGATGACGGTTAATTTCGACCTCGTTAGCTTTAAGAGATGCCAATGCTCGCTCAATGATTTTATCGACCATTTGAGCGTTGTCATTAACCTCCTCGAGTTTAGCAGCAGTAATCCAAATCGATCTATCTGTTGGGATATGTTCCCTGGCTTTATTAAGTACTTTGCGAGCTTCTGTATAATTCTCAAGTTTAGCCAAGGCGAGCCAAAGCTCCACGCTATGAGGACAGCATTCGACTGCACGGCCCAGCAAAATTTTAGCATCTACAGGATCTTCAAGCTCAACGGCAGCCTTCCAGAGTCTAACTGAGTTCGAAATACGTTCTAGACCTTTTCGGTAAATTCTTCGTTTGGCAGTAATGTTGTTTTTTTCTAGTTCTGCTGCTTTGAGCCATAATTTAACCGAGTTTGGATTACTGTCGAGTGCGATTGAAATGATAGACCTACCCACGTCTTCGGGTTGAAGACGGATGGCTTCTATCCATATATCTTCACTGTGAGGACATTCTTTGGTCCCTTTCATTATTATTGAGCGCGCTTTGGATAACTGTCCAGTCACTTCTTCGAGTCTTGCTGCTGCTATCCAACCCTGTGAGTGATGGGGGTTCGAACTAGTGACCGATGTCAGCAGCTGCCTAGCCTTCTTGACATCACCGATATCGCCATTGAAGGTGGGAAGGCTTGATTGAAGACCAGTAAGATAGCCTTTTGGATCAACAACGGTCTGACCCGTAACACTATCCGAAACCTGGTCGAGTTTAACACCCACCAAGGACTTTCTAGCTTGACCCATTTTAATCAAGTCAACCTGTGGAGTTGCGGTACCAGTCAAAGGAGTAGCGGATTGAAAACCAGAGGGTGTCAGAGATCCAACAGTCGCAGAAGCCATAAGATTACTCGCGATTATAGAATCGGGAATCGGAGTAAACCTCTCAGCCATTGGATTCCGTTGTGCTTTGTTCCGCGAATCGCCAACTTCAGGAATAGCTTCCCATTGTTCCCATGTGACATCAGCTAGTTTACTTTTTAGATCAGTAAATTGTTGTTGAATTTTTGGTCTTTGTTTGCGAAAATCTTCTATTTGTTGTTTACGTTTAAGTTCCCGTTTATCCTTTCTGCGTTCATCCATTCGCCTGTCAATGTTAGCGTAGATCTGGTCTGCTTCCTCGTCATCTTTTTCATATGGCCCAGTGGTGAATAAACTTCCGGAATAGCCTGAAAACTCGTCATAATTAGCATCGTTAAGGTCTTCGTTATCGTCTTCTTCTTTAGCTGCCAATTCGGCTTCTTTTTTCTTTTTCTGTGCGTAATAATTACGTTCTAAAAATATCTCGCCTTGTTCTCTTGCAGAACCGATGTCTGAACGTGTGATAAAACCTGTTGCTCCTCTTCCGACACCTGGTACATAGCCACTAGGTCCCTTTTGTCCGTAAAAGTTCTTTTTTCTCACAACAAACGACATTTCAGGAGGAGATTCCTCGGATAATCTCGTTGTAAATCGGATAGCCTATATACGTATAATGAATCTTATTCTTGTGCTAATTTATCCATTTATTTTATGCACGATAGTACATTTTGAAGAAGTATATACGTTAAAATCATTAGGGATGTTCTAAATTCTCAACTAGAAAACTTGCGGACGATTTGTCAAAGCTAATTAGATGAACTTAGTTACCCACCAGTCTGAAGAGTTCATAAAAGACTTCTAGATCACTTTATAACGAAGTATACACACAGTGTCTCGTTTCTCTGACCACCATAACAAATTGTGTGCTTGGGCTGTTTGGGAGCTGTTTTAGATTTTTTTATATTCTCAAACATATGAGCCGTTAAATGGACACAAAATCGAAAAACTCGAATTAAAGGCAGGAAAATGACCGATACCACGTGTAGAAGTATGGCTCGAATATTATTTGTTTTTCAAACACCACCTAAATAGTTTCAAGTTGGCAAAGAGGTAATGAAGGAGATCCAAGCCTTGGCCCTCCCAGACTGTCGTGTAAAAACGCGTGCTTCTCTACAAAGTCTTTTGTCTCCTCCTGTTGGAGTTTCAATGAAACCGTAAAAACGTTTTGTGCTTATCCGGTGATTTATTTAAATCCGCTATAATAACTCGAGCCGGTTATGCGGAGCCAGAAAATTGCTCCATTCTCCTAGCATTAAGGGAAGTATAACACCAACTTGATGGCTCAAAAAGACTAACTTTTAGGTCCTGGTTATATGAGATTGGTTAGTTATTATCGGTTTTTGCTTTCCAGTCCTCGCACCTAAATTTTTTAGAGCTGAGATCAAATGATAGTTTACTTCATTAAACGCATTGAATGTATTAACCAATACGGGGATGGTAAAAATATCATAAGGATAATTAGTTTTGCGAATGTTTTTTTTGACTGTGGAGTGAATGGCAATAGAATTTAATTAGGTTAACTACTTGTAAAAGTGTTTGAATAAGCAAACGATGGCAAAATTTAGAAGTAAACAAACGAAAACTCTATTTGGCTATATATATGGTCATATTTATTTCTTCTAAGCTAATATAAATAAGGGGATACCGCGTAGAAATAATGCTCCAATCCTGTTTTAAAAAATGAACCTTTACAAAATTTCAACTAATAAATATAGAATTGAACTGCCGATAAATATAACTTCTTTATGACTACTACTAAAGTCAAAAGATTGAAATTCATATTGAACAAACTCCATAGACAGATTAGTATTTATCGAAATTTATAGTTCTATTTTTTGAAATTTAGGTTGAGCCAAAGTACTCATAGTTTATCGTTCTTTAACCATTGTTTAGAACTACGAAAAATAGAGAGAAATTAATATATTTTTGTATTTTTGTGTGATACATAATATCTCATTCATCAATAAGATAAATATTTTTTCAAATACCGTAACTCATATAATTAATCATTTTCATTGTTGAAACTAGTTTCTTGCATTTTTGGGTTGTGTGATGAGCATTATTTAGGAATAAGATGATAAAATTTGAAAGCAAAACCCGGTGTGCTTTGTATGCACCTAATTTTACAAGTATTTAACCTAATTAAATTCTATTGCCATTCACTTCACAGTCACAAAAATTTTCGCCAATCTGAATATTCTGTATGATTTTTTTACCATCCTTACTTAGATTAATACGTTCAATACGTTTATTGAAATAAGCTATCATTTGATCTCAGCTCTTTAAAAAAATTTAGGTTCGAGGACTTGAAGGTTAAGATGCGAGGACCTGAACACAAACCCCTGTAATAAAAAATTTACAGGCTGTTACTGGTTATGGTGTAAACTGGAAAATGATCCTTACTTGAATGACATCGTCTCAAGAATCAATGGTCAGTAATATAACTTTCCGATCCTTTTTGTCATACCCAGTTGGTGATAAGTTTGATCCAAAAAACTCTGACATACGATTAGTTTAAATTCACTGACTCAACAACGATGTGGCTGTTTCAAAGATGAAATCGAAAACGATAGTAATCTTTCATCTAATTTCTGAATCATTCGAAATGCAAGGACGAAATTGACTTTGTAATGTTTTCAGAGCTATCATCGGTATCAGGGGCCGATTAGAATTCTTCTTCAATCACCAGCAGCGACTAGCAGGGATTGTGATTCATTTTTTTGCTAACAGAAGAAGTACGCCTGTTCTAACATTTTGAAAGACTATAAATAAATGACTGTGAATATGATGAAAGAAAGCCCATACCAACAGCATTTTCCTGTCAAGTGGGGGAAATGTTAAGTAAAACATGTCTTCGATCGAAGAATATAAAATATAGCCCAAATAAAGGTTCGAAAATAAAGGGAGGTCTTGAGGATTTTTATTTTTCAGGCTACAAGACCATTTGAAAATATCGCATTCACAATCCCTAACTATTTGATCTGAACTAATGTTTTGTTTGCAAACGATCAATTTCTACATGCTGGCTGCTGATTTTCTAATCCATTTTCATCATTTAGCCACAAAGACTGATATTGTAGTGATCAAACATAAAATGAGACTGTCTCACTGAAAATATTTACTCGATTTATACAAACCCCAGTCTGTTTATCCGTATCAGGAATTGTAACTATCGACAATACTTTTTGTAGGTAAAATCATTAAAATTTTCAGTCATTTCCTTGTTATTGTTATGTATACACGTTTGCGGTTGAACGACTTAATCGTATATCCATTTCCCATCTATAAATGTCATGAAATTACTATCCTGGGACGAAGATCCAAGATTAAATATATCGATTGGAGCTTAAAAACGAATTATAAGATTCCAGAGAATCAATTTTAGAGACCAAACCCTCTTACCTATGGGCATAATTTACAGATTTTTCGGTCAAAGTTCAGATTGACCCAAAGATGGTTCAAGAAATTGAAATATTACGATTTACAATTCAGTTTGTGCCCTAAAAAGTATTATTTGAAGTGAAGCAGAAAAAATTACCCGAAATTTAGCAATACAACGATCATCGTTTGACGCATAGAAGAATTTGATATTATTCCAAATAATGTGCATCAGAGCAGTCTAAAGAGGGTGTACTTTGGTGAAATCTGAAACCAGGATCATTTGACTCATAAATCGAGTGCATGAGTGTTTAACTTCAACCACAATGGATGAATACCAAAATAATCACTGCAAGCAGTGATCGATTACCTCGAAACTAATACCTCTTGTGGGCGAAAGACCCTTGTAACTAGACAAGTGTCAACGGAAATAGAGGCTTTAATGTGGAAAATAGAACACTTAACTAATCCTAAAATCTAACGGTGAATCCATCAGCCATATCGGCCCAACCGGGGATGATAAATTAAGCAATAGGGATGCCAGGTTGTAACACATTTTTCTTTTCTTTTGGGGACGAAAGGTTTGTGTGGATATGCAAAGGAGGTTGTTTCGTGTGTATTTTTAAGGATGGAGAGGCAGNTATTGTAGTGATCAAACATAAAATGAGACTGTCTCACTGAAAATATTTACTCGATTTATACAAACCCCAGTCTGTTTATCCGTATCAGGAATTGTAACTATCGAAAAATACTTTTTGGCGGTAAACCATTAAAATTTTCAGTCATTTCCTTGTCATTGTTATGTATACACGTTTGCGGTTGAACGACTTAATCGTATATCCATTTCCCATCGATAAATATCATGAAATTACTATCCTGGGACGAAGATCCAAGATTAAATATATCGATTGGAGCTTAAAAACGAATTATAAGATTCCAGAGAATCAATTTTAGAGACCAAACCCTCTTACCTATGGGCATAATTTACAGATTTTTCGGTCAAAGTTCAGATTGACCCAAAGATGGTTCAAGAAATTGAAATATTACGATTTACAATTCAGTTTGTGCCCTAAAAAGTATTATTTGAAGTGAAGCAGAAAAAATTACCCGAAATTTAGCAATACAACGATCATCGTTTGACGCATAGAAGAATTTGATATTATTCCAAATAATGTGCATCAGAGCAGTCTAAAGAGGGTGTACTTTGGTGAAATCTGAAACCAGGATCATTTGACTCATAAATCGAGTGCATGAGTGTTTAACTTCAACCACAATGGATGAATACCAAAATAATCACTGCAAGCAGTGATCGATTACCTCGAAACTAATACCTCTTGTGGGCGAAAGACCCTTGTAACTAGACAAGTGTCAACGGAAATAGAGGCTTTAATGTGGAAAATAGAACACTTAACTAATCCTAAAATCTAACGGTGAATCCATCAGCCATATCGGCCCAACCGGGGATGATAAATTAAGCAATAGGGATGCCAGGTTGTAACACATTTTTCTTTTCTTTTGGGGACGAAAGGTTTGTGTGGATATGCAAAGGAGGTTGTTTCGTGTGTATTTTTAAGGATGGAGAGGCAGTATTTTCTTGTTTCATCGATGTGGACTTGTATAACTTGAAGGGCGTGGTTTGCCAAACATCGAGGTCGTCCATTTTAAACTTCTTTTCAGCAATATTTGCGGATTGAGTATCGACGATTGGACTCAATTGGTTCAATTTAAACAAACAGGGGCTGTCAAATAAAGTTTCAGACTGTTCAGATTGGTTTTCAGTAACCGATGAATCATCCTTAGGCTCTGCACAGGGCTCGATTGCACTCATACTCGATGATAGAATATTGGTATAAAATTTTTGTGGTAGGCTATTGTTTTCTGAGTGAGTAATATTGTTCAGCGATGGTTCAGGCGATATCGAAAACACGATACTGCCGGATGATCCGCAATCAAGACTTGATATACCGGCTAATGAATTTGAACGATTCCCAAACAAGGATCGCTTTACATTGCTGAGGTTAAACTTGCGTTTATTGTTGATCGACAGTTTTTTGTTGTGGTGAGTGACCATAATTTCACGTCGTTTCAAATTTAGATCACTGAACGAATAACATGGTTTTTTTGGAAATTTTTGTATATTTTCTATCTTGAAGCTATTAGCATGATTTTCTTTGTCAAATATGGAAAGTTCTTGATGTCTTACAGCTGGCGATAAGAGATATTTGGGGTATGGTCGGCATAATTCATCATAAATCATCCTTAAATCTTTCTTCAAACCCGGTTCGTCGATAATCATGAAATCAAACCTGAAAAAATTATTCACCCATTGAGAAACTTTTGATAGTGATAGTTTTTGAATGATGCAAACGATATCGTCTATAAATGGTTTTCGATCTGAAATGATGCCATAAAATTTGTTAAGTATAAAAACACGAGCAATAATTTGTTTTTGGAATTCACTTATAAAAGTGGTATCTTTTTTCAGGTCGTTTTTCAGTAATTCGGGTGTGTTTTTGAGCTTATTTTTAACAAAATATTCATATTTAACTTGCTCTGAATTGAAAATCATGGAAAGGCTTTTATAAGTTTGGTCATGTAATTGAAATTCCCGGGTTATTGTATCGTCGCTTGATTTTGAAATATCTTTGAACCTAACAGAAGTTTCTGGCATGTCGAAAAAACACTTTTTTAAATTTGAACAGTTGGCCGAATCCTGAAATGGTAAATGAGATCGTCCTAGACATTTAGATAAATAGTTTTCAAGCTGTTCGTTTGAATCTTGAGATTGTTTATCATCAATAAAAACATTCTCATATTTTTCGTAGTTTTCGGAGTAGTAAAACCATGGTGTACAAACGTCTAGAATCGTTGGAAGATCAACATCACAAGATATATAGTCAATTTCATGATCTTGAAAAGGGAAAATTAGTAGATCGTCATTTTTGAACCGTTGCACCAGATATTGTTGATTATTTGCCTCGTCGAAGAGAAGTAAACGTGAGTTTGTTGATTCTAGTTCGCAAAAAATGTCAACACCGTCTCGTATATTTATGAATAATACAGCATCTGCTGATTTCTTTCGGTTGTCTTCCTCTTTCTGACACTGTGATGCTGACGGATATGTCCTCAAATTCAAACCAGATACGGGTGAACTTCGTCGGGAATTATTCAGACGAATTGATTTTGCCAAAAGTTCTAAAACCTCTTTTCCAGTGTTTATATTGAGTTTTAGTGTTTGGTTGTTCCTGTATAAATTGAAAATATTTTGGTATGATATTTTGGTGGTTTGGACCTCTGATTTGTCATTCAGCTGGGAAGGTTTCATCTTCGCCAAAAGTTTGGAGATAAAAAAGAGCGCGCTGTTTCCTGTATCCATGGGAATAAAATATCCGTTGAACAAGGACATGCAGGGAATAACATGATCGAGAACGATCTTGTCAGAGGTAATTGGCGCCATCCAAACAAAAGCGATGGAATATTTTTTGAAATTTTGTACTATGGATTTAAAAATATTTCGACTCGTGATCGTAAACGGATAAAAGGTGTTTGTGACATAAAGCGAAATATTTCTTCTGGCGCCATAGTTCTGAGATTTGTTCAATGGAGATAATAAATCATTATTTTCCCAGTAGAAATCAGACCAGAATTTTTGTAACTGGCGTAAAAAATGTTTCTCGTTCATATCCATGTCATCGAGCGGGCTGATTGGAGAGTTGGAGTTGTTTAAAACTGATTTTCGAATCTCGTTCCAGGTATCTTCATTGAACTCATTGAAATAAATCTGATGAAAAAACCGTTTTTCAACACTTGAAACTATTTGATAACTCAGGTAAATTTTTCGTTTTTGATATTTTTCAATTTTGCTCCAGGTTTGTAAAAATAAAAAAAGTTTTGCCAACTCGTTTATGATAGGCTCTGAAATCTGATCGCTAAAAAATGAAAAGTCGAAAATTATCGCCAAATTTATTATTTCTTCATTCATAAAATTTAAAACCAACCGCTGGGCGAAGATTAACGAACTTTTTAAATCTTTACATACAACTTGATGTTTTGTCAAGATATTAAGCTGTGCATCCTGTTACTTAGTTTTATTTTCTACGTTCACAGTAATATTACCTGTTTTCGGTTGCCACGCCGGTTTAGTGGTTGTTGACTTAGAATTAATTCATCATAGTGATTGCTAGCCAACCTTTTATCTTCAATTTTTTGTGCCAATCATAGGCTCGATAAAATTTCTCCGATATTTGATCCCCAACCGAAAAATCAAATCGGCTCACAAAGTGCCGCTTTGAACTAAACCAATCCTAACAAACCTTTTGTTAAACAAGGCTACTCGCGCGCTATTAGCCTATATTGGAATAGTACTTTTTTCAGTGAGTCATTCGAAGACTGATGGCCCATTAATTTTGCCAATTAGGTACTTTCTGATGCCAAAATGGTAGGATGTACTAATTCTTCCTCCACCTATATTTTAACCATTCTTGACGATATAAATCGACCAGAAGTTATGTCGTAAAATCATGAAAAAATCACAAATCGGTTGACGATCTCTTTGAAGCACGAATTAAATCAATTTATTCTGTCAACTAAGGAAACCAGAGCCGTTATAACGCAAAATTCGTTTATTTTATGTGTGTGTGGAGGGGGGGGGGGGAATAGAAAATCTGCCCTTCGTGCTTACGCATACATTTTCTGATATTCTATTAAGACAAATACTTCTTATATTGAGTAGGCACGTGCGAATAAGTGCCCAGCGCTTTATTCAACGTAGTAAAAATGAGTTTATATTCTCTTTTTAGGGAATAAAGTTCAAATTTTCCTTGAATTATGGAATTTTTTTGAATTATCGGTGTTTTCCAAAACGATGCTTGAGAAAAGACATAAATTCGATTAAGAAAGTTCCTAAAAGATACTCTAGTCTGTTTATATCTTGTGAAACCTCTCCAAGATGTTTTTCACAACACGGTGTGGTAATGATGTTTATTACCGTATTAGATGAATGATAGAATGACATAATTTCAGACAATGTTTAGTACTTCACACACTAGAACTAAATGCCCAAATAGATATCTGCCTTTTGGGAAAAATGGGCCTGTCTGAAAGGCAGAACCAAATTACATGGTTAATGAGTTTAATAAATCATTATTTTTTGCGCCATTTTCATAATTAGGGTTTAATTATATTGCTATTTCATCGAACTGTAAAATCTGGGCTGATCAAGCTTAGGAATGATGGCCACGTTACCGTTCTATCTCTAATCACCATCGATCCTTTCTTTGTGGGTACGATGGGAGGTCGTGGCATCCAAAGCAAGTTTTGTGAAATAATATGATATTCCTTTGCAAAAAGATCCAAATTTCAGCTGTTTTAACTTTTTTACTGTTTAGTGATGGATCACTCGATTGTTGAACTCTGCCGCGTCATAAACGTTTCTCTCTGTAACTAAAAACGATCTAAAACGGCGATGATCATATTTATTGTAGAGGATACCAGGGTAGGTTGCAACACTTTTGACACCTTTGGCCATAATTTGATTTTTATAAAAGTTATGGTAAACTATTGGCCATCAAAGTGATAATGAGGAAATATGGCATATGTTTTCATATCCTAACTTTGGCTACATCTCAGCATAATGACGCAGTTGATAAATTATTTAAACTTGTGGAGTATTGGAACACATACCATAACTCCTAAATTCTGCAAAAATATAAATATTTGTTACACTCCATGCAATATATGAAGTTCTCTAACCAATTATATACAAAACTTTCACAATATTTAAGCAATTTTTATCCAAAATATTGCAAAAACTTAAACCTTGGCTTAATAGCCTTACAAAACACAACCATTTCATCACAGTAACTGTCACAAACCTTAATGACAATATTTAATGCTGTCCTAAGACAAGAAACGGCGTTGAAATAAAATATTGAGCTCAGTTAAATCGTATCAAGTATATAGGGGAGACTGGGGTTTAGTTCCAACATGATGCAACCTTCTGGGGTGAATGTGTTGCAACCGCCCCGGACTGACTTTATTACGTTAATTAATTAAAAACTTGAAACCCGTGTGTATAAAGTTCCAAACTGATGCCCACCCAAAAAGTGGAATGAAAATGTAGTCTAGTGATATCAGAATTATAGCTATAAAAACCTTGACAAATGATGTAATCGGAAATTTAAGAAATTTCACAAATTTACTATTATTTATATTTGACCTACAAAAACAAACTTAGTCCATAACTTTACCAATATCCATACAAACATCGTAAAAATAGGTTATAATGNACGGATCAAAAAATATAAAATCCTTAACGAACACAACTCTGTCAATTTTATCTCTTTTCAATCTCAGATTATTATTTTAACTAAAAATTTGAGGTTTATAAATCTCTGTGTATAAATAAAACCAATTTCCTTTCGCTCCCAGAATCAGAACGAGTCGATTATCATGTCAAAAATCATCTTAGTGGTCTAAATCTTATCCATGAACATATGAATCATTTGTGAGGAGGAATATATGCACAATTTTTCTTTCAAGAGCCCTCAGAACAACAGCAGATGCATACACAAATAATACTGTGCCGTTTTTCTTCTACTCGTCGTTTTTACGATGGCATCTTCAAACCTTTCCATATGAGTATTTATTGTCATTTATTAATTGTCATCGATAGTCGCGTTTTTACAATTTCTCAAAACCCAAAAGCCAGTCAAGAAAGGATACAGACACAGAATACTGTATTTTTGTGTGTTTGTATTTACATTTATTGAAATTTTTTTATTTAACAGGAATAGATATATAAAAACTGGTTTTCGATTATATTTTAACTATAAATATAGACATGTGAAGTTTTATATTTTGTGGTCCGTGTAAGTAAAAACTACCCCAAAATTTTTTATAATTTTTATTTGTGATCGTATCCATTGTAGGGGATTTTTTAAAAATTCAAAAACGTATGTGAGTAAAGCCATGATTTGAACACTTTATTTTGCACTATAATTGCTCCCCATCCTGATCTCATTACTTCGAACGCTGATGTTGTGAATTTTTGACCAGAGGTTTTTCTAAAACCAGAAAAATCTAAGTTTCCGTATGTGATATGAGTATCCATAGAATGGACAGCTGTCATACTATCCCTATAATTTTTTGTACCTAACAAAATATTATCCATATTTCAAAAGGCAAGACAGTTTCCAAACTAAGAATAGGGCGCTTTCATCATTCTTAACACCCAGAGTCAGAAGCCATTCTCATTTAAAGTAAGTTTCATTTAATCCAGATTGGTAGGTCGTTTTTCGATTGTGTCCTTAGGCTTTAGGCAGATGAACTTGAAAGAAGTTAGCCATTTAGGAATATTTCGAAAGTCTTAAGCTTATAGGTTGTTTCAAAATAAAAATAATATTTGGGATGAATTCTCAGTTTGGTCATTCCACAAGCGAAATTCACTGACCTTCGAAACCGGCCAATGATCAAAAAGATCCTGCGGGTCATAATTGTTTGGTTTGAATTGGATGTGGCTTTTTGTGTTAGTCTGATAAACCGGGTTTTAAAATCGAAACCGTTAAATGTGTTGATGCTTATGGCTCACAAAAATATTCGAGGTTATGCTTAACGAGACTGTGGCTACCGAGAAGAAATTTGTCACATTTTTTCTTAGAACAATTATCGACATAATCCTCAACAATCAAAATCATAAAACACAGCCAATATCATTCTGAAGTTCCATAGTATCGTTGAGAATTGCCATGAATAGTTAGGCGCGTAATCAGCATCTACACGTTTCACGATTTTGCTTGCAAAACCCGGTAAGCCGAGATATTGAAACAACCCCATATATTTTCGCATTTAAAGTATTCAACATGTCTTTCTTAAGCTCTCTTGATTTGATCAGTGGCATGATTTTCTGTTCTAACAGTCTATATTTTGTTAATCGTGAACTTAAAACGAGCGCGGTACTGATAAGTACTCGCGATAATTTGGATTAAGTTTTTTCGAATATAGAATAAAATAGTTTAATGTAACAATTTTTGGCCTGAGCAAAATAAAGACGTACAGGATAAACTGGATACTCGACAAAGAACTTTTACAATGCTTAATCATAAAGTAAATGTTTAGGAGGGGAAGAAATTATTTTGTAACAAATATCGTATCGATTACTTAAAACGAAACAGAACCTGACTTAAACTTCAGATGGTTTTAATGTTGGAAGTGACGAATATTTTAATATGTTTGCGACAGAGTCAAGAAAAATCAAGATTTCTTCTGCTTTAGATAGGAAAAATAAGAAGTAAGGGGAGAAAACGAAAAATCAACAAATCGATCACGGTTTTAGCCTATAGGAAATTTAAGTTAAATAGTCAATTAAACAAAAATTGATATTTTTCAGTTATTATTCCTAAATATCTGATCAAAACTAAACCAGCCATGAGGTTTGATTTTTGAAAACATGGTCAAAATGATGAGATATTTGAATGACTTGTACTGGGACCTACTCACTTAATGTTATTTTGATTAAATATTTTCTCTCAAGTGAAGTTAATTTTATGAATAGAACGATTAGCCTGTGCAAGACTAAGAATCCCATGGAGTTAATTGGATACTAATTGAATAAGTAATGACTGAAACACGAATTTGAATATTGGTGTCCAACATCTTCGAATGTGGATCATTTTGCTGAGACTATCAATGCCCAAATGTTTCGGCCTGGTTTGTGTAGAACTTAATGCACATAATATCGGCGTTTGCATTTAAAAATACACTTTGTAAAATTCGAAAAATTAATTAAATACGTTGTTATTCTCATCCGATAGTCTCTTCTTTCATGTTGAAAGGAAAATAATTTTTAAAGAAAAAACCACATCGTTAAGGATGGCTGAGGTTTACCGAAGCCATCACACTAAGTACAGGGTTTTCGGGTTTATTTCATCTTTTAAAAGGTTAAACTTCTTCAGTGCGTTTTTTTTCATTTAGGTTTTAGTTTTACAGTTAGAATTTCACTTTAACGGAATAAAAAACAATCTTTTAGGTTGGAAAAATTGAAAACTTTTAGTAAACCACCATCCGTTGAATTTGGTGTTGATTTTTATTAACAGGCATGTTTTAGCATAATCAATAAAAATTAAAAAATTATTGTTCAAGCAGGGCATTTGTAATTTTCGGGAAATTTAAAAATATATGATTTCATGGATTTTTCAGAATTTCAAAAAAATTCAGATTCCTTAAATGCGCAGTTCTCTAGTTCAGAAAGACGGAATCGCTGTTGTCCATCATGAGAATTTCAACCTCCCCAATTTTCAAATTTTTCCAACCT
>JWZT01005403.1:181144-197936 GCA_000827895.1 Thelohanellus kitauei
CTGGGGATAGGAGGATGGACCCGACTTTCAGGGCATTTCTCAAACACAATTCGTCAATTGCGTGAAGATGAACGGCCACTGAGGGCGGTAGAGAACTGAGTAGCTTTTGGAGAGCCATGTATTCTCTGCCGGCTTCGCTCAGTTCGGGCATAGAAGCTTTCAGGGATGAGGAAAGGGCATCTGTGAACCGGGAAAGGTCTTGGCCTGGGGCTAGTGTAGCAGTTTCGAACTTGCGGAATTCCAAGGATAGTAAGTCCGCACCAGAATTGAGATGGGTCATCCATGATTTGATTTTTGCAAGTTTCTCTTTCGACGGCGGCAGCTTTGAGAGATGGCTCTCTTGGAATTAGCGGAGGATGTCTTCGTCGAATAACGTTGGCAATAAAGAGGATTGCTTCTGCTTGGACCACTCTTCTTACTCGGATAGAGGGAATTGCGAAAAAGCCATGTCTCGGCGTCGGACGATCTTGAGAAGAGCTTCAGAGTATCATATTGAATCCTCGTCGCCATTGTAACAAGTAGGATTAGATTAGTCTAAACTCTACGACTAGTTCCGAGTGTTACAGTCTACATCTATATTGCAAAAATAAAGACCATAAGGTTGTTCGAAACCCTCGAAGATGGTTTTTTCGTCAGGATAGGATTGCCTATTTGAGCGGAATATCATTTGGTTTCTTGTCATACTAAATGTAATTTTGTTATTCTAGAGTGACCATTTGACGAGCTTTTATAATTTTATTATCTAGTCGTTTTATTGGAACACCCCTAGATGTATGCTCAACATTAATTTAGTTCGTGAATTCTATCTTATCCTCTGTAAATTATCATAATCTTCACCCGTATAGGAGTTCCCAAATCGCATTTCCAATGGTTGTGGATAATTGATTTCGGGTCGATAATAAAATATATGGTAAAACTTGATCTGTAAGTTCCAGCTCATTGCCTGACAATATTTAATTATATTCTTCTTATTTTGCACGACGCATTAATGAATGCCATTTACCTCAACATGAAGTAGCGTTAACCGTGACTTAATAATTCCTTGTTTTGCGTATCATTCTTTGACAGAAGTAGATTCAAATTGAATATGATGGTTTAATTTATATATGTATTACACTCTGAATCGTGAGATCGTTCACTTATACGTTGCCATGATACTTGAAGCTGTTGGTCTTCCAATGAATACGTCTCTGTGCTTTTTTTGAATCTATCAACAAAAATCAGGTAACAGCGGTTGCCAATTCCTGAATATGGTATTGGACCAAAGATATCCATATTTCTTATATGAAAGGGTTGACTTATTCAAATGACAGTTAGCCTTTTTGTCGTGTAATAACTATGATGAATACATGCATGTTGGTCCTGGCAGCTAACAATGTATAATTAACCTTTCTTCATAAAGTTTCAGACGGTCTTGTTCGCCATCATATTAAGGGTTTTCTCTGCCTCGAGATGACTGCCATGTAATTTGTACTTCAATTTACTGATCATCTCCTTAATCTGGTACGTAACAACGAAAAATAAATTTCCCGATTTCCTGAATCTATGAATAGGATTGTTTCGATTACTTCGAATATTTTTTTGTTATGCTCGAGTTATGGCATCTTATGAGTACAGGATCAACTAGTCGTTTTTAAATTTACTTACTATTTAATGTATATTTCAGTGATTTAGTGTAAATTCCTGTGCTTCTACGTAAAAATGATTATTATATGCGTTCATAGCCATTGATAATGCATCGACTAGAATATCTACCATCGGAGACATTCGATCTAGGATAAGGTGAAAAGTCCTCGAGAAAGAAGATTTTGTGTATCATTGAATCTCACTAAGAATTTGAGTTGGAAATTCTAATCTTAAATCTCTGGCCAAAGATGGATATATGAATACTTTGTTGCAGCAAACTAAACTGCCAATATTTAGCGCCATATAGTGGAATAGTTTCCATCTGTATTTGACATGTTTTAGATTAGCAACTAAATTAGACATAAAGACTGAAACCGATACTTGCATACGCGCAAACAACACAAGTCAATGATTACATTCGGACTTATCAAGATTAAGAAGGCTATCTTTTTTTTTATATCGGTTCTGGAGGTCCTCTGATTCCACTTGGTCTGTCTCTTGCCATCGACCTCTAATGTTCCATTTTGTTGAGTCTTATTTCATTTAGATTCGTTTCTGACACCCCTTGTTACACTAAGGTTACCGCTAATCTACATGTACGATTCGGCCGCCTCTATAGTTCTTTTAATCATTTTAGAAGGTTCTGAAGGGCTTCACGGATTTTCCAGGAAATTATCCGTAACATCTCACCCTTTTTAGTTGGCTTTGAAACAATCTGAGACAAAATTCAAGATCTTCTTAAAGAATTTGAATAGGGCGTTTTAAATCCCTTTCAAAAGATCCTAGACAGTCGTATTGGATAGTTTTGTCTCGCTCAGAGAGTCCGCCGTTGGCACAATATATTTCTCTCGATCTTCCTTCGTAATACGTTCTCTTTTTTTTTATCATAATTAGGATCGAATGAAGATGTTTTGTTTAATAAAGCTTCCCAAAAAACTTGAAATTCTCTTTGATTTTTGTCTTCATCATAATGTATTTTTTAGAGGTTTGGACTCGATTGAATGCTTGTTTTTGCCGTTTTACAAATTTTTGCCAACCTTTTTGAGTACATTTTCAATGTATATATGCTCTTGTGGGTTTTCAGAAGAATTTTCTGAAATATGCGTGGGTAAATTCACTCGATGGGTGTACCAATATATTAACTCATAAGTGGTGCGGTTAGTTGTTTCGTGGACCGTATTCTTGATGCTCATAAGTACCAGATTCAAGCATTTGTCCCTGACTCTTAAATGGCTTACTGATATCGTTAGCTTTTCGCCCTTTGTTCTCATACACAGGTCTGCTGCCCCATTACCTTATGGATGCTACTCTGTGGTCCTTGTTTTTTAGATAAGGAGTTTGTGGCATATTTGTTTTAACAATATTTAGTAATATTGACTCTCTTGATCAGATTGAATTCCATATGGCACGGCAAATCTCTAAATTATTTTTTAAGAGTAGGACTTTCACAGTCGTTTCTGTGGTTGGATCGTTTGTTGCATAGGTTTCGGGTTATTTTAGTAAAGGTTCAACAAATAGCAGGATAAACCTGTTTCCATCGTTAGTTGTCGAAAAATATACCGAAAAATCAGTATGCAATATCCTCATTGGCTTAGATAGAGGTAGAATTGGGTTGAGTTTGTTTTTTAGGCTTCTGGTGGCGGCGTATATTTTTTGACACTTTCATGATTTAATGTAACTTTCGACTTGTCTATTCGAATTTGAGACAGAAATTATTCTGAATAAGTTCGATTGTTTTGCCGATACCGGAGTGAGAACTGTCTTTTACACGTGACTACTCGATTTCTTAGGAGCTGATGAATGTGGAAATAACAATTCTCTGTTTACCATTGCGTTTGTGAATTGGATTCCCTGAATTTCAAACCCTAAGATAATCCTTACTTTTTCATGTATCCGAGTCAATGAGGTCTTGCCCGTGAGCTTTTATTCCTTTTAAGAATTGAACCATTGCATGGATACCTTCATCTTTTTTTTTAGGCCATTTCAATAATATCAGAATCTGTCAAAAGCACTGAGTTCACGGATCTCGATAACACATCCGCTCCTAGGTTCGATCATCCAGGTATTTGTTTAATCGTAAAGTTTTATTCACGCAGAATGTTCAACCACCTCGCTATTCTTCCGTGGGAGTCCTTGAGAGAAGATAAAGATACGAGAGTGTTCTGACCGTTTGTATTTTAAATTCTCTTCTAATGTGGAAATAGAATTTCTTAATGCCCAATAAGATTGCGAGGATTTCCTTGTATAATACAGAATAGTTTAACTCTACAGGATTCAGTTTCCGGCTAGCTAGACCTGCGCTTTGTTTTTAATCATCTTTGAGTGGAACCAGGGTTGCTCTCAGCATCTTTGAAGATGCGTCACATTAAAGGATTAGTAGGAGGCCGTCTTCAGGCTAATGGACTAGTTCTAGATTCGTAAATGTATATATAAAAGTTTTGGAAAGCTTCATGATGTTTGAGTAACCAACTAAATTCGGTATTCGTTTTAAGCAATTCGTAGAGTGGCGCTGACATTTTTGAAAAGGTTTCTCATAAATTTTGGAAAGTCGATGCAGAAGCCTAGAATTATATGAGATTATTTTTGTTTCTTGAAGCTTGCCATTCTGGGATAGACTTGAGTTTTACAGGATCGGGCTCTGTTAATTTTACGATTAGAATGTTCCCAAGGGATGAGATTTTTTGAAAGCCGAAGATGGATTTATCAAGTGATGCTTTGATTCCTGCTGTATCGAGGCGTTCCAAAACGGTTTTTGTATGGCCTTTTTGTTCTTTCTAGCCTTTTGAATTGATTATGATGTCATCAAAATAACATTTTACGAAGTCTAGATCACAAAATTTTGTCCACAATTATCGGATATGCAGCAGGTGCATTTTTTATCCCGAACTGCTTCACAATGAACTCATAAATACCAAACCTTGAGCCTGGACTAAACTTTGTCTTTCTGATATCTTCAGGTTTGATTGGTTTTTTACAGTATGATTGCCTTAGATATTTTTTGGAGAATGTAAAGAGAGTCCCTAATTATCGTTAGCGTGTTCTCGATGTTTCGGTAATGGGTAGTTATCGTTAATTACCATTTTATTCAAACCTCGATAGTCGACGCACATTCGTTGGCTGCCATCATTTTTGTTTACTCAGATAACCAGAGATCGATGTGGGCTCTTGCATGGGCGAACGGTATTGAGTCGTAGCATCTCTATGAGTTTTTTCCGGAATTCTTCTTCCAGAGACTGAGGAATAGGATAGCATCTTATCGCGATTGGGGCCCCTCTCGTGTGTTGATTTCAAATGTTGACCCATCATACACGTCTAGGTCCCATTCGTTCTGTAAAAAGCCTTTTCGTGGCTCCCAATTTATTTCCCAAAGTTCGTTGTATTTCCGATTTATCCAGTTATTTGTTGATCTCGATTTTTTTTTTTGGGAAGTAGCGGGGCAATTCGGAAGCTCATATTTTTTTCTGGTGGATAGAGTTTTGCCCGCTGTGTTCAAGAGAGTCGTAAGTAATGGTTGCGTCAACAGAAAGCCAGCATACTACCAGAAACATACACGGCCTTTTTCTTGGCCCGACAAACAGACTAACCTCGCCAGTGACATTTATTTTTGAGCCGTGTGTAGCAGAAAGAAAAATATAAGTCGAAGAAAATATTCTATCATTTTTAAATAATTTGTCAAATATGACTGATTTCTCGTCTTCAGTGTCGACGATCGGTTCGATTTTCTGACCGTTGCTGTTGACGATAGGACAATCACGAAGTTGGTTATATAAAAGCGTTTGTTTTTGCAGATCCTTGCTACATAACTTTAGCGCTTTCATATTTTACAGAATGATTTGCCTGAACACTCTTCAAGATGAAGCTTTCCCCTACATTTTTTGCAGTAATTCTTTGCTTTCGTATAAGAGTGGATGCTGCAAAACTAATACTAATGCTAGTCTAAAACGTACGCATGTGCGCACATGTGTTGTCTCGTATCCCTTACATCGCTCTCCTCTCTTCAACCAAGTGTTTTTGATGCCACTCTCTCAAGTACACTTCATATTTATGCTGCGGTGCTTTCCTTTGTCTTATGCATCTTCTAACAGTGGTTGTTGTCGAAGGAACTTGATCCTGCATTTGTAATTTATCATATGATGGCAGATCAGCCTCTACTGCATTTTTTCGTATGTCTTTGCTCAGGTCGATTGAAATTTCTGAACGATGCTGTTCTTGCGAGTGGTTTTCGTATAGGACAATTACCTCTCTGAGTTCGGAGTTGTCGGGTACTTGGTCATATGGCAAAATATTTTGATGTATATCAGCATCCTCTTCCCTTGGATAACGCCCCTTAAGATCATATGCGGGCTTTTGCTTTACTTTGCCATTTACGTTCACTTCATACGATAGCTCACCTATGCGTCTCAAAATTGCTCTGCAACGATAAACACGTTCGAGCTCGTTCTTAATCCACACAAGTTGGTCCGGCTCGAGTTCGCTCCATTTGAATTTCGATCTTGGTATTCCTTCTGCAGTTGAACTGCACGGCTGGTGTTGTCCTTGACGTCAGGGTTTATGTTATCAAGCAGATCGAAGCCAAAGGCCTAGCATGATGTCTGCAGGGGCCCGTTGAGTCGTTGTTGATGGCGTATTCGTGAACCTGTACAAAATAATGCGGAGACCTCTATGTCATCAATGTTTTCCATTTTGTTGTATTTTTCTTTCATCGTACGAACTACCCTCTCAACTTACCAGTTCGTTCTAGAGTGGTACGTACTCCATTTAATGTTATAAATTCCATAGCTCTTTCAAAATTTTTCGAACTCATATGAAGTGAATTAGGAGACATTGTCTGAAACTATTTGTTTTGGTAAACCCCATCTTGAAAACATGCCTTCTAGACAGTTTATTGTTTTAATACTGCTACATTCTCATAATTCACAGATTTCAGTCCATTTAGAAAACGAATCGATTGTTACCAGCCAATAGAACCTGTCGATCTTACCTGCATAATCGATGTTTATGCACTTCTAGGGACGATTGGTAATTTACCATGGTAGGATCAATGATTCCACTAAACCAGGAGCATTTGCTTGGCACACCGAACATTTTTGAACCCATGACTCGATCTCTTTTAACATTGATGGCCATCAAACGTAGTACTTTGCAATGTCTTTCATGGAATGTATCCCTCGGTGGTTTGCATGTAAATAGTTTAGAATGTCGCGCCGTAGGGAGGCCGGAACTAAGATTCTGCCTTTGTGTAGTAGCATGTCTTCATCTATACTTAATGTGTTTCTTATGTCAAAAAATGCTATTCTCGTTCGAAAGACTGTTACGCGAAGGCAATCCTAAATTTATTTACTTCTAGATTTTCGATATTAATGTTTCATTGGATGACTCTTTAGCTAGACATGGTTTATCCACCGTAAACGTAGATGCTATTAACCTGATGTTCCCCTCTGAAATACACTTTTTGTCGGTGTTGTCTAAAGGCAATCTTAAAAGTACATCAGCGATTGGGTTTTCTTGTTTTGAAGGTATGAGATCTCATAATTATAAGACGACAGTAATATCCTCCTGGCTGAGTCGATGAGAAAATGTGATCTGAAACTATTGGGTAGAATCAAAAATTCGTTCAAAGGGTTTATGACCGTCCTTAAGGTGAACTTCCGTATGTAAATATAATTATTCACCTTTTATTACGTATAGACAATGGGTTACGCTTCCCTATCTGTAACCGAATAGTTCATTTCCGGCTAAGACAATGTCCTGGATGTATATGCCACAGGCTTTTCTGATCCGTCTTGCAAAACATGCATATGCACTCCTCCAAACTCAACAGGCGATGCATGTCTCTGTAGCTATAATTATGGGTAATTTTTCGTCAAAATGCATTGATATACCAGTCGTTGCTAAAGTCCCCTTAATTTCCTCATAAAGAATCTGCAGATTGTCGGTCCATTGCTATCGAACGTTCTTGGTCAACAACTCGTAGAATGGCCTGCATTTAGCTTGTTACATCGGTATAAATTTGCTATTATAGTTAATCGATCCCAGAAAAGATTTGAGCTCCCTAACATTGGTACGGGGTGGAATGTTTAATATCTGTGTTATTTTGTTGTTAATATGCCTAATATCTTGTTCGTTAGTCACATGACCTAGGTAGCTGACTTATTTTCCAAAATGTATATTTGTCAATTTTCGTTGTCATGTTAAACTTTTTAAGCCGGTGAGAAAACATTCTGAAGGTTCTTCCGATGTTCATTATCATTTATATCAGTAACAAATATATCGTCGATGCATTAGGTAGCAAACGAGAGATCGCGTAATACACGATCTAAAAAATTTTTAAAAATGGCTGAGACCGCTGAGATTCCACATGGCAACCGTTTTACTTGTAGAGACCTAGGGTCGTTGAAATGGTCGTTAGTATGGAAGAGTCTTCGTCTAAGGATACCTTGAGGTATGCCTCTTTCAAACCAATCACCGAGAATTTTTTACCTCCCTTTATTACAGCCATGACGTCATTGAATGTATGCACCAGATATGAAGGAAATCCATGTGTTTGTTTATTGTTATCTTGTAATCTCCATAGATACGTATTCCTTCATCACGCTTCTCTATTCAAATAATCCTAGATTACCATGTGATTGGTTATGAAACTTCCTCTATTTTTTCCAAAATGTCCTATATTGTAAGCGCAGTGATCTCTAATTGTAGTTTTTCTCTCAATGAATATGGAACATTTAGTGCTTTGAATATCTTTGGGGTTACATCTTGTCTTAACCTAATGGAAGCTTTGTATCCCGTAATTCCATTTGTATTAGTCTGGAATACCTCTGGATAAGCGGATAATAACTCAGAAGTATGTGTTTCGGTCCCGCTCGCAGCGTGTCTAAACACTTAACGAATATATATATGCTGAGTGCATTGAACCAAGTAAGCCCCAGTATTGGTTGGTCTTCAATCGTTGTAGCAAGGAAATTTAAGTTAAACACGTCCAAGTTGATCCTTACCCTAAATTTAGATGAGCCGAGTTTCTTGATTATATTATTAGAGTATCCTTCAACATGCAAACAGGCGTCAGGTCTGGTTTTCCGATCTGCCTGAAAATCGAAGGTCTTATACACGACAATGACGATCCGGAATTAATTGTCATGGTTACCTGGTGTCCGCTTATGTATACTACGATCTTATAACCAGGGACAACACGAATGCTACCCGGTACTCTGTCAACACGATTTGGATGAACAACAATATGCGAAGAAACAGAAATATCTTTAGCCATATAGTTTATTTTATTGTTTCGCCCGTTCTCGAGGACTGTCCTGGATCTTATGCAGACCCTTCCGTAGTGACCAATTTTCTTGCAATTGAAGCATTCCGCTTTTAGTGCTGGGCAGCTACATGGTGTTTGTTTCTATCCCCCACATCTAAGGCACGAGATGGAACGATCCAAACGTTTTGATTGCTTGGTGTGAGAACCCTCTCCTTTTTTGTTGACTTTTTTCGAACCGCGAATACACTTTCTTCTGTGCGCTCACGAATGCGCTCGGAGTGTATCATTCATGTGTTCGAATTGGAGTCCTCCAAATCTTTTTCTGCTGCCATGACCTCATTCAAATCGACCAAACAGCTCCCATTGGACTTCTTCGTCTCCTAAACTTACGAAGAATTTGTCGAGAATTCGTTCGTCGATGGGGGCCTTAGACTCACACTTCGAGGCCTGTATACGTAATCTGTCCAGAAACAAACTTACGGATTCGTCTTTCTCCTGGATTGCCTTGTAAAATATGTACCTCTGGTATAATGGGCTCGTTTTGTTCTTGAACCTGCTCCGTAGGAGTACTTTGACCTAATTGTAACCCAAATCATTCTAATCCCTGTCAGGAATGTTCTCTAGAACAGACGAGAAGTTGGGTTCTGCAATATAATTCAACAAAAGATCCTTTCTCTACATGTCGTATCGCCTCTTTTTAGACAATCCTTCGACTCGCAGACCCCGGTCGAATCGTTTAATGTAGAAGATTCACTCTTCAACGTTTTTGTTGAACCTATCAAATTAAACCCCCTTGATTGTCGACGCGAGCCAGTCGACTTCCTGTGAGTTCTGTTCTTTGTTGTTGTCATTCGTCGCCATGTGCAACAAAAATACTAATGCTTGTCGAGAACGCGCGCGTGGGCGCATATGTGTTGTCTCTACTCCTTTACAGATGCTCAATGCTGCCACACATATGGTTTGGTCCTGTGTCATTAGAAAGAATTCAGCCTTTTCATTTAAGAGATTCTAGAGGATGGTTATCGATCCGTAACTAGTCAGCTTAAATCTTAGGCAGAGTTCCTTAGATTTTCTCTGTGAGGATTCGCTCTATCAGATTTCGGTGAAACGAGCACTCTCGGATAACCGCGATTAGATCCTCAGATCGTCTTTCTGGATGTCGTAGAGCAAAACGTTTCAATCTTGCTTGACGTCGAAGATATTAGTTCTCACATCCGTTTGATTTGATCTCACCTCACCTTGGCAACGATATTATCAGCTAGCCGCTTTCGGTCTGTAAGTCCAACCTTTAAGGAGGGCGAATCAATCAAGTAGACCAAGCTGCTTCTCTACGTCTTCTGAGATCTCTAACTTGAATTCCATTACTGCTGACACCAATGTTACACTAAGGTTTAAAAGCTAATCCACATGTTCGATTCGGCAGTGTTTATAGTTCGTTAAACCCTTATAGAATGTTCTGGATCCCCTGTCGAACATTCTGGGTCGTTCTTTGACTGTTGTGGATCGTTCGTCGATTGTTCTGGAAGGCTTGTCGGATATTCCAGAGCATTCTCCACAACACTCTTCAATAGTTGTCATTCCATCCATTGATCTGTTGGCATTCAGGGTCCCGTTTCTTTCGTTGATTTTTTCAGATTTTCATTTATACAGATAGTACGATTGTATCCTTGAGTTGATGGGCATGCTCTCGCTTTAACAACCTATCCGTGTCTACGTTATAACATGACTCCATTGTTATAGATTAAAAAAACGCCCTCATTGAAGCTCTTGTCACATTCTTTGTTTTAACCAGGCTGTTTATTCTTGCTAGAATTCTCGAAACTGGGAATTCCTCTCGTGGTATAATTTCTGTTTAAAACATGATTCTTCAAGATATTCTATGATACCTAGGTGAACAGAATCGAGTGCATTGTTTATTTTTGTCCTCTATAAACTGTTTCTACAGGACTATCGTTTGATGAAAGGCGTGAAGTTGGCCTGTACCAATATAGAACTGTAACTAATAAATGGCGGACATCAAGAATATTATTTTGCTTGTAGTATTTTTTTTCAAGGTTTGTATGATGCTCTCCACCATTTCATTTGTTATCAGGCGGTACGGTGAGGACTAGGCATGATTGATTCTGTAACTTGGTAAGAATTGGCTAAACAAATCTGATGTAAATTGTGTTCCGTTATCGCTTTCAATATTTTTTGGAAAACAAAATCGTGCGAACGCGTCCATAAGACACCCAATGATATATCGGGTTGATTAGTTTTTATGGGATTAATTTGAGCCAAATTTGAATAATAATCACGATTTAACACCAAGTAAAAACATCTATAGGGCCGGTAAGGTTGATGTAGTATCGTGTTATTGAATTACCACGGTATCCTATCAATACAATGGTGTTTCGACTTTGTTATTAGCTTATGACGGGCATGCGTCACATCATGACAAATTTTTCAATGTCCTTACTCATACCTAGCAACCATACAGCATTTAATTCAGGCTCTTAATAGCTCGAACATCTAGATATCGTCCAATAAAATATTCCAAAATGGCTTCTTTCAATGTTTACATTATAATAACGCTGTCGCGCTAAAAAGTACATCATCTTCTTTAGAAATATCCAATCTCTGTTCGTAATATCCAGATACAGGATTTCCTAAACTTTTTCACTTGCGCTAACTAAATTCTGTACGTTTCTTAACTTGATTGAGAGTCAAATCTGACAAGAAACCATAATTTATCTGTTCTTTAGAAATAATTTTTTCTGTGGACACTACAAATTGAGATCATTCGAGTTAAAAATTCAGAATCCGTATTTCCTATCGTCATAACCTTAAATGGTTTATTCTAGAGAAAATCAGCAACTAAGTTCTTAACGCCTGACTTTTTTTTAAATGTGAATGAATTACTACTTTGTATTATAGTCATGTGAATCAGTCGCGAATATTTTGTTGAAATAATACCGTTTTTTTCCACAAAGATGCGTTCTAGTGGGTGGTGGTCCGTAATTAGTGTTAATGCTGTCCCCATAAATAGTGATAAAAATTCTTTACAGCAAGATAATTGCCAAAATTTCTTTGTCAGTAGTTGAATACAGGGTTTCCCACTCATTTTCGCCATTGTCCAATTCATTTTCGGCAAAAAAAATATTTAAGAGCGCCGCTATGAGATTGCCGCCTGGTTTCCAATTCATTTTCGCCAGAAAATTTTGATGCCAAATAATAAACTTTCAGATCTTGACAGGAAACGAATCGTTGATGCCTATCAAAAAGGTCAAAAAGCAAGTGAAATTTCACTTGTTCTTGGAGTTGCTAGGAGTACGATTAACTGCGTAATAAAAATTTTTAACCAAAGTGGAAGAATAGATTCCAACAAAATTGGTTACATTAAACCCGAAAAACTGAAACTAAGACCAAAAGGAAATGATAAAGTCATGGGTAGATGATAATGCAGGCATTCCTCTCAGAACAATTGTCACAAAAGTCCAGGAAGAGATGGATATTTCGGTGGGGAAGAGTACAATAGACAGGATTCTTCAAAGATTCCACTATTCATGGAAACGCGTGTCCATAATTCCAGAGAGACGAAATAACTAGAGCACTCTAAATATCAGAGAAAGATATGCAACCAGATATTTAGAGCTATTACAGTCGTTTAGAGAACATCAATTCATATTTATCGACGAATGTGGGGTTAATATTTTAATGAGAACCTCGCATGGTAGGTCAAAAATAGGATCCCCAGCAATTCATTCGGAAGAAATTGCGCTCTTCGTTTCTTTAAATTATTTTTGTGCTCTACGTTAATCTCTCACTTCTTACTTTTCCTTGTCTTTTTGTAAAATTTCATAGTGAGAATGTAAAATGGGAGCAATCTCTGAGTAATAGTTTATTCGTCACAGAAACAATTAATACATTTTGGTATTCGTACCTTCAGGACAGTTCACAATTCGTTCAATACTATCCATGTTTGGATAAATTCCATTTATATCAATTACATGACGCATGTATTAGATCATGTTGTGTAAAAACCTAGCCTTCAATACTAGCGTAGAGAGACCACGTTGTTCCACTCTCATCAATACGGTTTGGATGCTCGTTAGATGTTCTTCTTTGTTCCTCCCAGTTATAATATTATCGTCGAGGTAACCACTAACTCGCATTGTCCCATATACCCATTCGCACATCTAGTGTTAGAATCCCGCGAGGGAACATGACACTCCAAATGGTGGCCTTTTATATCTGAAGTAAGCACAGAAGTTTACAATCGCGAGGAATTCGCTCGATTTTTCTAACAGTCAAAGTTGTATGGGTCCACTATCATGAATTTGTCCCACTGATATCTTAGAAATAATTTTTTCAAACCGAGGTATTCGAAACGTACCAATCTGGATGTATTTCTTTGCGTAAATTGAAAATTCAGCTCAAATATATATACCTATGAATTCTTTAGGAACGACATCTATTTGAGATTCAAAAGAGAACTTTTCCTTGAGTAGGTTCACTGGTACAATGATCCTCTTGTTCATAAGCGCAGACCACTCTTCTTCGACTTTTTGTTTGAGTGCAAAGGAAACTGCACGAGATCTAAATATCTTCGGTTGCATAATATGCAATAACAGAATTTTGTGCCACTTGGTACTGAATCGGCCACAACTTTTATGATAAATGTTTCCTATGCTGTTGCAGAAGATAATCCATGTTCACCTGGCGTCTACATTCCACAAATCGGTAAATAATTTCAAAGTTCATATTAATGTCTAAACTGTTCATCCATTATCTCCCAAAAAGTGGGAAATCACTAACTTTGGTACCATAAAAGCGTAATGTTTTTATTTTATTGTCGTTCATCACTATCGAATTCGCTTTCCTGGCAGTTCATTTGACAGAATTCATGTAGTCAGTCAAGGTGGAGGATTATTCCAAAATTGATTCTCCAATACTTCACCAAAATAGCAGCTTATACAGGAAAATACTACCCGAGTGTCCACAATCATTTCAATGGGTTTATTCTTAATCTCTACAACAATCAAAGTACCCAATATCGCTTAGTGTATCATGTTCTCACTTTAATTCATTACCTTTACATGATGAATAGATGACTTCTTATTTAAGGAATAGATAAATTTTTCTGATGACTTTTCTTATCTCTTACGTTTGACTTTTCGGAGACCTTCGAATAATGTCCAATCAGCCCATGGTTGTAGCATTCTGCTGACTTTTAGAAAGGCAGTCTTTCCTAAATCGATGTCTGTTGCTGCAACAAGATAAACGATTTTTGCTTTTATCTAATATAACCCTGTTCTCTTCAATTGTTATGTTACGTCTGTTTTGGAGTAACTTTCAATGCACTCTCAGAACAATCATGAGTTTCTTCAGGTTCCATTGTATCGAGGAATTTTCCACAATTTACATTATCATCCAAAGATTTCAGATGATGTGTATGACTTGAATAAGTCTTTATGAATCTTCAGGTTATTCAACCATAGAAGAAATGATCGTGGATTCGATATTCTTGTTCTATCTCACATTCTCACTTTCAGCCCGATTCTTCAACTTGATCAAACACAATTTAAGATCGCCTTCTTCTTTCGGTTTACCTACATATAACTGTTTACTTTCAGGAAGATAGGTCTTCAGAAGATTATTATAACCGTTAAGATATGCTAAAAACGGGCTTATGAAACTGACCAACGAGGCTCAGGATGAAAATAAGTTTGAAACAAGTAAAATGTTTAAGACCTAACATGATATAGTAGCGTATATCGTTTCTGCTCTTCTGCTATGTCGCTTATAGCAATATATTCTAGACCCATCTTGATCCGTTCTACTTACGTGTTCGATTGTTCGACAGACAGGAAAAACCCATCTATGTCCCATTTCTGCGTTTTTTGTTTCCTCTTCCATTTAGCCAGGTGTTCATCTCGTCCCAAATATGATTATGTCTGATGAGCGCACGGGCGCCAATCAAGCCTAGCCTATCATTACAGCTTTAATAATGATTATATCAACAATTGTTGCAAGTTACTGATATAATAACTAGATTACTATCGGGAATAATATCCTTAACTGTAATTATGTAACTTTTGCGCGCATGCGCCAACGTCTGAAAATTGCCAATTCTTGTTGATTTAAAAGCCCTTATTTGTGAGTAATTCTCAAAAATGATTACATGAAAAATTTATACCATGCCTAAATATAAGAATACTTTCCTTTTGACATTATTTTTGAATTCTTTTTGTTAATATTGTATCTGTCAGGTCATATCGAAATTCATGTTTCTGATTCTTTTGATAATATTAATAATAGTTCTGTCACTTATCTTTAATAGTAGTGTGTGAATTTAAAAAGAATGTAGATTATATGAATGCTCGAATCAACGTCTTAACGAAACTAATTTTATTTTAGTCTAGAGGCTCGTTTTCGGATATTTGAGAAAGTATATTCTCGAATGACCCTTCTAGCGTTTTTCCAAACCTTTATCTCGATATTTTTAATCCTATAATTATAAACAGATGTTATACCGATTTTTGACGCAAGTAAAGTACTCTTTGTTTAGCCACCCCTTTTGAAAGATTTTTTAACTGAGGCTCACTAAGCCTATACCCTATTTGTATGAGCGTCAATTACTGGATCATAGTGTATATTTTCAAAAATTTACTCCAAAAAATAAACTGTAGTGGTCAGTTTCATCAACATACCGGCCATCGACTGGCAGTTTGGCTAAATCGAGATTGTCAAAAATAGCAAACACTTTTATGAGGCAATCCATCTGCATGAATTATAGATCCTCCCAACCATGTCTAAAATCATTGATTATATGCATACCTCATAATTAATTCTTTGAGAGTGTCTGCGTTTCTATTCTGAACGCAGATCATAATACCAATAACAGTCTAGGTCAAGAAAATTACTTATGACGTAGCATAGTAATTGCTCGTTCGTGATGCGTGCAAGACCATTACTAAAACATTAGATTAATTGCTACATATGTCTATTAATATTTTGACCGATGTTTTTGGCAACTAGTTAAGACCTTCCTAACCGGTTCTTGATTCTTTCAGATTGTCTCATCGGTAAATTTTATTTGACTTCAGCTTTCATCTCGATGCACTCTTCTTGCTGAGATTCGTGCATGGCAAGTTCATGTTTGTCCATGTCGGATGGCTCACAGATATCGCCTGTGTTTTGTTTATTGGCCTCCAAAACATTTTCGTATTCATCATATGAATGATGGTTTGAATTTGCCTTTCCATCAGGTGTGGAGGGGTCTGGTGTTTGTTCTTTTAGTCTCAGCTGATCAGCGTTCTTCCTTTTTACAAGTCCTCCATTGTCCACTGTGTAAGATAAATCTCCAGATCTTTCCGTCACCCTTCCAGGGTAATAGCCTCTGGTCAGTTCATTTTTTATCTAACCTTCATCACCTGCTTAAAATTGCCTAAATTTTGAATGCTTATCATGATCAAGTGACCTTTTGATACTTGAAAATTCCAGATTTGACACAATACTGGGGCGGATGTTGTCAATTAAGGTATTTATCTTACGTTTGAACATAGCTTCAGCTGGACTCCGATTTGAAGACTGATGAGGTGTTATCCGGTACCAAAAAAATGTAATACTTAAACGTTTCCCGATGCCATGAACGTTCGTTAGTTTTTTGTACCTATTTTTGATTGTTTGAATCTTTCGCTCCACTTGGCCATTGGTTCTCGGGGGTTCTGGGCTTGATGTGATATATTTTACCCTGTTTCTTTCTAAAAACGTGTTAAATTCTGTAGGTACGAATTGGGGACCGTTATCAGTAACGACTAGCTTTGGTATACCAAATCGGCTAAAGCTGTCCCTTATGCAAGGAATAATACTTGTTGACGTTGCGTTCTTAAGAGTGTAGACCTCACACCATTTTGAGTGGGCATC
>JWZT01005403.1:219541-232541 GCA_000827895.1 Thelohanellus kitauei
GATATTGAAAATTATTTCAAATGTAAAATCAAACTAAATTCATTCAGATTTATGTTACCCAAATAGTGAAAATAAAATCTACAGAATAATTAATATAAAATTATAATTAAATAGACTTACCAACAAGCCAGAGAGTACTTCAGTATCTGCAAACGTTTCTGTTGTATCATCGATTAGTTCACTTTTAGTCTTCTAAATTTAAAACATTCCTCTATATCTCATTAAATAAAATAAAACCATTTTTTACAAAGATGATAAATAATAATAATTATGTTATTACCCTTAAAAAACCTTGCTGACCAATCAATGAATTCGACTTCTTTTTAATTCAGTTTATGAGAAATTTATAAAATTTTTAATTAGATAACTATAGATAAATCATTATTATTTGATCAACTATAAATTAAATTGAGATCAAAGTGTGTTTAGGGGACATAATAAAAATCACGATATCGTTTTGTATGAAATGAAGCGATATATTGAAGCCAAAAAGAGAAATTCTAAATTTTATGAATCATTAAAAATAACATATTTTAGATTCAATTGGTATAAAATATACAGGTTATGGTATTTCAAATTATTTTTAACATATAATATATTTGAATTCTTTATTCAGAATATATTTTAATATTACACATTCAATTTATTTTTTAATAAAAACACATGTGACAATCATCAAATGTTGAATATTGTTCACTTTTCATTATCGAAAATTATACTATTGAATTTCCGAAATTAACCAGACGATGAATGTCAAAAATTAAATATATTTCAATGTCTATAAAAAACATTTCGATTAATCATGGTGAAAATGGTTTTAAGACTGCTGAAATATTATAAACATTTCTAGATACTAAAATAATGGTGAGGGATTTCGTGCCAATTGATAAATGAAATATCGTCAAAAACCGTAAATAAGTTCATTAAAAAAATGGAATTTGTTTTTTACACAAATAAATAATATAAAAAGATGACAGTATTTTCAAAATCATTGGGGCGATCAATTTAATATAATTAAAAACAAAACATAGTATGCAATTTAGATATTTTTAACTTTCAATTATGTGACCTTACTTTCACATAAAATTATTAAAATTATAATAATAAATTACTATTATTTGATTACGAAGTGAGCTTTAAAACGTCTATACAATGTCATAAGAAGTTCAGATAATAGAATATGCTACTACTTTAAATACATAAAATAATGTGGAGGAACATTTCAGTGAGGTTCTGGATGAACAGATGTGGGATAGCCAAAAAATTTATAAACACGAAGTATTATAGAGCGATTACTTGGATATGCAGAAAACAATATCATGAATAATGTAAATTTAATTTGATTAATAAATGATGATTTACAATGATAGATTTCGAAATGCATCTATTGTTATGAAAGTGTATAAATGGAATATCCGCCACATGCATTATATAGACATACTGACACTATACCAAGCCAATGAGAAGGTAGTTTCATGTATGAAAGGTTTTGTAAAAATCAATGATGATGAATACAAAGGAAAAACATTTAGGCGAATCATGTTATACTTGTCAACAATATAAACATCGATTGGGTCAACTATTAAAGACATATTTAGGATGCATCCGTAGATCCATCAAAAATGAATTAAAGTAACAATTTATAGTTATAAAATTTTCATTTCTAATTTTTACAAAATATCATTATTTGTACTATAGTCAAGGTAAAATGAACTCTCAAAATCAAAATAACAATAATTAAATTAAAAATTCTAATTGCATAAATCTTCACATCACAGATAATTATCAATAATAAATACAACAAATCGAACGTAAAATGAAAGAATTTGTATAAACAAATGTGTTTTGCTATATTTCCCCTATCATCACAAATGACACCGTTATTTAATTATATGACATGCGCAAATAACAAATCTATCAAATATTTACGGGTAATAAAAAATAACATTCGATGACTTGATCAGCAGTTTTTATTCGAAATTAAATGCATAAATACTTAGTTATTTTGACTGTATTTTTATCTACACATCGGTTATTAATGTGTTTTTTCAGCCTTATCTGAAATTAACAGTATAAAGCACACTTTTTTCTGATAATTGATGAAAATATTAATCCAAGAGCCGGCCAAATTTGATTTAAGAATAATGGTTATATAGATCTATATTACAAATTCTGTAAAAATATTCTTTAATTCTGATAAAGTATCATCTATACAAAATAAATAAATCATAACGATACCTCAGCGGCTTCCTTTCTGATACTTGTTGGATCTCTTTGAGATGATTTATCGTTATCAGAAACTGAAACTATCAGTGAAATAATATTACCAAGATCTTAATCTGTGATTCTTTGCGTAGACGCTGTTTCCGTACGTCTTTTTTTCTGATAAATTATTTATTATATTTTTGAATTTAAAATGAATAGTTTAAGTATTGTATATTTTTTTCCATAAAATTAAGATTCTAGCTGATTATTTTAAAGAAATTCTTTGAATACTATGAGGTTTTTTCAAAGATAAATTGATGAAAACTAGCATATCCCATGATTTTATTTTGATACAATTTTGAATAAATAAGTAAAATTTTATTTCTATAATTTAATGAAAATAAGTGACAACCTCAACATTTTGAAGATCAATTGATATAAAAATGCTGATCATATAAATATCATGATGATCTTATGCATCAATACAAAAAGATGTCTCTATCAGATGTGACAATTCAAATTGATATACAGATTCCGATTGACTTGACATTCTTGATAAAAATCCGATTAAAATTATTTTAGATAACAACTTAATAGTCGAATATTCGTGAATTATTGAGTCAGGAATCTGTTATCAAGTTTTGTAAATGATAGAAATTATTCCTTAAATATCCGTTAAAGTGAAATTAAATTACTACATATTTAGAGATTTCAATGTCAAAAGCCGTTCAAATATATTTTATTTAGTATATATTAATCATACACGTAACAGATTTCCTAAAATGTAAATCGAGGATTACTATATTTCATATAAATATAGTCGAGATTCTAAAATAGATGATCTTAATTTTACGAACATATAAGACCATATTCTATCATATATATTTTAAGATCAAAGCTTTATAGATTATCAATAAATGAAAATATTTTGAAACAATCATAAAAATAATTGAATGCTGAAACATATAGCATTCATTATTATGGTAGTTATTTTAATAATATATTTGACTTTTTAGAATTAGGGCGATGCATCATATATGTCATTAATAATTCAAAATATTCAAAATTTATCATTAGATATAATTTTAGTTATTTTTTAATTTTTATAACCAATTAACATAAGAGTGTTAGATATCAGAAGATTCTTAAACATTTTAATAAGTTGACATTTTCACTAAAAAATTAAATTTCATATCATTTTATTGAATATATTGAACTTAGCTTAATGTATATGAATTTTAAGTGTTTGAAATAAGACTTCTAAAACCTGTCATCAATATGATAAATTAGACAGATAAAAATATAATTTAAATATAAATTTCAAAATTTGGCGCCAATATATAAAACCACAAACTTTAAAGTATTAATTATATGTTATCAAAAAGAACACTTATCTCCAGGTCGCGTTTTTTTTGTATTTAATATCAATACAATTAGTCCATGGAATGATGATTTCACGATTTTTAAACACATCTTGAATTTGTATCAAAAATATTCATTGGTTATAATTAAATATTTTTCAAAAAAATTAGAAAACAATATATTTGTGAAAAGCTGTTTAAGGTTCAAGAAATATAAATTTTTAAACATAATTGCTGGTTTTGTGGTTTATCTGCATTGTTTTTTTGAAGAAAACTGTATGACGCTGGAAGCCTTTTTTACGCAGCTGAGAATAGTTAAATATCATTGATTATATGAAATATAAATAAGCCCATTGAATGCATTTTATACAAGCTTATATATTATATTTAAGTGATTGAAATTTAAACTGAATTGTATTTTATATCTCGTAGTAAGAGAGTTGCGCAAAGAAAGGCGCATTGGTAACATAATAGATTTTTGTTTTTTATAAAATCAATAAAAACACAAATCTTCTCATTAAAAAGATTTGACTTTTTTAGATTTTATATAAAAGGGAATTTTACTCAGATTGAAAATTTTTGTAAAGAACAATTCTAGGTAAAATTTTTACTCAGTTTCATCTATCATGATTTTATCTCGTATCATTCTTAGGTGATTTATGAAAATTTAGAATACGAAGGATATAATTTCAAGACATGTGCCTGTTCAAATACCTTCGAACAAGACCTAAACCCAATAGTAATAAATCAAATAACGTAAATAACAGCACTTAGTGATAACCATTATTTCTTTTCAAAACGAAATGGAATTCAGTTTACCAATTTGAAATCGGAGCCGAAAAAAAGAAAGTTCAAGTACTGGTTTTTTAGGTCTATGTCGTGTTTTGAAAGTTTAATAAGGTCATTTAATGTTTTTAATTTGTTTAATTAAAGTTTTAAAATTAGAAATTCATTTTTACTAAATAAAAACCAATCTTTTGGGAATGAAAAATCTAACATTTTTAGTTAGCTAGAATGTTTTCAATTTTTGTGCATCGCTTTGCTAACCAACATTTTTTGATGCGGAAAATAAATTTAAAAAAATTCCATCATATTCAGGGCTGATGTTATTTTAGAGGAATATTAAATATCCTATTAGTTGGAATTTTCAGTAATTACGAAATCCCTTAAATATCAAATTTATACCAATTTATGTTCTTGTCCGAATAAAAGACACGCTCACTTGAATTGTGAATAATGATTAAAATTTACAAAGCCCAAAAATTTGCAAAATCTAATTACTCAAATGTTCTATCAAAAATTCGGAAAAATACACCAAACATAATTTGATATGTGAGAGATTGGGAATTCACCTGACTGAAAAAAGCCTCTCCATCCGTGGAAAGTAGAGTGTTTGAAATTTAACGAATCTGAATTTTTCGAATTCTGATTTATCCCTCAAATCAGATATTTTAAAATCCCCAAAAATTAAAAGCAGCCCTCATTGCACTATAATTTTTTAACATTTATGTTCGGCGTCAAAAAATATGTAACTATACGAAACAAAAAATTGAAAGGATGATAGCTTACTAAAAATGTTCTAATTTTGCAAACCTAAGAGAATGTTTTTATCTAGTAATAATCAAATTCTAATTGTCAAACTAAATTTAAAAAAATGAAATGTCAAAATTAACTTTCATAAAACGATATAGACCTGTAATTACACGATTGATGTTTTATGCTCCTGTTTAAAATTGATAAACTGAATTCCATTTTGTTGTGAAAAGAAATATCGGAAAAAATTAGGTTATGTTATTTGATTTATTACTACTGTGACGAGTTTTCGCCCGAAGTTAATTGAACAGACACTTGTCTTGAAATTATAACCTTCATATTCACAATTTTCAATAATTATTGAGGTATGAGGCTTGATTAAATCATAATTATCCCTAATAGAATTTTAATTTTATCCAGTTCCGTTCTTTAAAAAAAATTTGATGAGTCGAATATACTTATATATAAAATATAAACAAAATCAATCATTTTCGCTAGGAAGATTTGTCTTTTTATTGATGTTATAAAAAGAATATGGGTATATTATTTTGCACAAGCACATTTCAATTTTTGTGAACTGTTTTTTGCTCAACAGTAAAATTTTGGAACTAATTTTTTCGGAAGTGATATTGCGCCATTGAATTTCCCACAACTATAGGTGAACCATACTATCTCATTGTGGAAAACAACTGGATACGAATAAGAAATCTTTCCTTCGTAGAAAGATTGTATATTAAAAATAAATTACGTTAAATATTTGGAATGATACAGTAGAAATCTTCACAATCGAATTTCGACAATATTGAGTAATATAAAAAAAACTGATACAGAGACTAGACCATTTTTATCAATATGATGAAAATGCAGATTTTTACTCTAGATAATTTTTACTTTCCTTGTAAAGTTTACACTATTTCTATAAACTTAATATTGTACAATTATAATTTATCACAGATGCGATTCATAAACATGTCGTATACATATAATTATTTCCAAGTTGCTAATATATTTGAAAACTATATCGTTTGACATGGGCATAACCATATATTTATTGTTGTATCCATTAGGTCTTAGTTATAAGTTAAATATCATTTATGTATTCTAGAAATGTTTCTAATCACAAATAATCAATATTAAAACTTAGGTCATGTTATTATAATTGGTTTTTTAAAATATTTTACTTTCAAATCTTTGTCATTATCAGCACATGTAACCTGAATCCTCAAACTCGTGATCTTAATTTTATATCTAAAATATATTATTATTTCTATCTAAGTTTCTGATTTGAATCGTTGAACATTAAAAAATGTAGATTTCTTTCTCATAATGAATCAAATGTTTCATTTAAAATACACATTTATAAAAAATCGCTTGTTTATATGACGGACAATTTAATAATATATGAATATGTATTCTTCCAGCAAAGAAAATATTAATTTTATCAATGAAATTCTTTGAAATATAATCTTGTAAAAAGTCATTTTATTTTGTAATCAAAATTTTCTTGATTAATATCTTGACAGGATATGAATGAAAATATAAATTTGAATATTAAAACATGATATATATAATCAGATTTATTTTTTATACGATTTTCTTAAGTTTAAATGAATTTCTGTATCATTAAATTAAATAAAAGTATAGAAAATGTGATATCTTTTAATATACGACTTATGGTGATCTCATAACAACAAATTTTCAATCATTCTTATAATCATTAGAAATTTTGGTGTGCGTAACGAAGATCTTATCTGTAATATAAAAAAAAATTTAATGATGATTTTAAGATTAGAAAATGATAGAATTTTATTTCAATACAGCCTCTATTTTTATTCAAAAATACGTATAATATTCATTCATCAAATGTTTGATATATTTTTTTTATAAATCTAGATTGTCTAAAAACATAATATTTTAGATAAAAGGAATATTTTGTGTGAGAATCATGATGTTAAATACAAATAGTGTATAACTGTAAAATATCTTTTAAAATTTTTTATTTATTTTAATCGCGGCGACTATTGATTATTTGGTAATAAATAAAAGAGAATTGGATTTTTTGTGAGAAGACAAACAAATACCTCATATGTTTGATAATACTCCTCTATGGTTGTAGATTTCGTGTCACTTTAAGGGTCATCGTATGGTGATTCCATAGAGTTAATTTATATATTGGGATGAAAATGATAGGAAAATTATGGTTATTATTCACGAATAGTTATAAATAATAAATGATTAGTTTAAATTTTTTACATACCATTTCAAATGTAATTTTTAATTAAATTTTTAACTAGTTGCAAAGTAGAAAGTTACACAGTTTAGTATTATTGTAAATAAGGTTCGAAGGACATACAGATGATCAAATCAACACGCATGTACTATACAAATGTGATAGGAACAAAATTAAAAAAATTAAAAAAATAGTATGTCTGTAAATATGATGCTTGCATAATCAATAAATATATATTACAATAGATATTAATTACAGAAAATAATTGAATAACCTTTAAACAGTACATAATGCCCTACAAACCAATTAACTAATCACATTTTAGGCACTAATTCATTAAAACATGACATAACGACTTCATATAGCAGATTGGGTTCTTGACTTCGATTTTTATTAAACTATATACATTCTGTTTATATCAATGACTTTGGTAAACTCGTAGCTAGAAATATGCGATGCCCATTATCGTAATATTATTTTATTCAATCGCCCAAAGAGATTTGTTCAATAGTTTTTTTATTATAAAGAACTTAATATGTCACAGAATGGGTTGATTGGGATTGCAGTATAGATATAGATATTTGTAGTATTCTGAATTCGGTTAATTACGTATATCATTTTCATAAAATCTAGATAATTAATATATGCGACAGGAGACACCCAGAGTTAACCGATGCCATTAAAATGAGGGGTTCAGTGAATAGCCAAAAATATCGGAGATATCACATTATTTGAAAACTCGTGACGTTTACATTACTAGAAGCGATAATATCGACTACGTTGAATTGATTATATATAGACATATTGGCAGTATATTAAAAATAATTTATAGGAAATTTATCTAATATGATTATATACCAATGATATAGCGAAAGGCGGCTGATAGGAAAGAAATATAGTGATCTAAGTTACTCTGTATAGATCTTATACTTATTGCGACATTATAAAATCTTATCATTTTGATTATGGTTTATATGAATAATTGTCACACAGGCCCAAATCAACGAATCGCTCATGAATAGCTGATTAAAATACATTGTTTTTCGATTAGATATACATCTAATTGCCAGGTTAATATAGACGATTGTCATTTTTTAAGATGATCAGAAATATTAATTTTACAGCTAATATACGTCTTTGTCTACCCGATTTAATATGAAGAAAATTTCACACATCATCTTCTCCATAGTTTTAGCATATATAATCCATGTATCACTCCAAACAGCCAATACATTTTCCTGATCGAACAAAGACAGCTAAGCATATCCACGTTTTTATACAAATTTTACAGAATCAGTTATATCCCCTGACTAAAGTATGTTATTATATATTATAGATTCGAATATAAACTCTATCGTAGTTTATTTTATACATTGTCTTTCAAAAGGGTTCAGACTTGTATTAAAAAATAAATATCGCAAATCTCATTTGCAATCGCTCATATCAATTTTTGTCCAAGAAAATTCTAACAGGCTATAAATAGCACAGGAATGAATAAAAAGTATAAACTATTCAATAAAGGCTAATTTTTAATCGGAGGAATAAGTCACGAGTTTTATTTTGTGCACAATAATAAATGATAAATGAGCGATTTATGATAAAAACGCTGTACAAAGATTTAACGTTTGGTCAGATGTAGGTAAAATATGCTGTGTAAAAGAGTAATCATCCCTAATCCAAGTCTCATTCTTTTTTTCTGTAAAATAATTACCAGTTCTAGTTAAGATAAGACTTATGAAAGATATATGTGAAATTTATTTTATTACACCTATTAAGAAAGTTTGTAAAATCGAGTAAATTTTAATAATTAACCGACGTGTCTCCACTTTTTAACATTGAGTTCTCTGATATCATTAAATTCTGTAAAAACAGTTCAAAGTTTTTTCAAACGCTAAAGCTCAGATCAGATTTAATAGATAATAATTATTAACCAAATCCTATTTATAATTAGTCAAAATTAAAAAATTCATAACATTTTTTTAAATCTACATCTGTGGGATAGAAGGTCGATATTGAAACAAAAATAATTCGAATTTTAATCATGTGTATTATTGTGTATCAATCTTCATGAATAACATTTATTTATATAAAACGTCTCGATGTGACTCATCGACCATAGTGTTTTGTTGCTAAATTTTACTTTAAAAATCTTCTAAAAGTATTTTACAGAACCATCAAGATCTCAATCAGCAGCATAAATTCTATAGTTATGCATATGTTAACCAATACATTTTAGCCATTATTTTTTAAAAAATATTTAATCTTAAATCCACCCTATAATCAATTCTTTATATCAACATAATTACACACACTTATAGAGTCAAAATGGGTTTTATCACTATTGCTTTATAATTATATCATCCCAGATGTCCAGCAGCCAACTTGGAATTAGAGAAAAATTGAATGTAATTTTTTTAAAAAAGTATGGCTAATATGTCTTTGTTATTAGATATTTACATCATATTGAGACGATCTGTTTGTTTTTTGCCTTTGCAGATGGAATCCTCAAAAAATTAGATTTTCTATACACTTTCGATTTATACTCGTGCTGAATTTCAATTTTATCATATTAATTAGTTTTCCTTTGACAATTTGCACTATAAACAAAACGTTCCGAAATTATGTATTACCGAAAATAGTAATGATAAATTAATAAATGGGGAATGTCACTACATCAATTTTTATAGAATTGAGATGAAATATTATCATTTTTTTATCATAAGATCAGATTGATCGCTTAGCTATTGCGGAAATCGATTTCACGATTCATAACATCTTTGTTGGTAAATATATTGAAAGATAAACGATGTCACCCTGAATTTAAATCATTGAGGTACGCTATGTATTTGTTTATCGCCCAGATTTACATTTTAAAACTCTCTGAGACTGTGATGTGATAGAATGATAACTCGTGTCAATATGTTTACTCAACAGATTTTAGACATTAAAGAATATTTTTTCCAATATGAAATCAAAGAAAAAAGGATCCCACATATAAATATGAACACTTTATATTTTAAGTGTATTTTTAAAAAATGTTTAAATAAAGAAAGCCTCTGATATATTCGATATGAAAAACCTTTTTTATTAGTTATCGGAATATTTAACTGTGCGCTCAGCATAAATACATTATACATATCAAAAAGACTGTAACAGCGAAAAATTATTAGTTTGTCAAATAAACGGATATTACAGCATATCTAGTAGATATCGAAAATTTTCATAAAAAATGACTGTTAATGAAGGTAATAAAATCTTCAATTTGTCTGAACATTCCAATAATTTAAAGCCCAGTCACAGGGATTTTTAGAAACCTTCTACATGAACTAAACATATTTCTAACAGACGTTAACATCCATCAAAAATTCGTGGTTATTTTCAGCTGATTAGCAAAGTATATTTATAACTGGCTAAATGGACAACTCTTTTGTCAACGGAATTTGTATACTCATTTATATAATAGTTGCCATAACAATTTTTTATGATCAGAATCCGAAATTATAAAAAGCATTACCCAAAAAAATGTTGCTGAATATTAAAGGACTTAAACAACAATTGATAATAGATAAAATCGCTTGCCACATTTCTGCTAAACCAAAACAAGTAGATGTAATAAAATTATCTGGATATATGGATTTGTCGGATGTTCATACAAAAAACATACTGACCATACCATCACCTTCGATAATATTCAATCTATATTTAGGGTTAGTGTCACAAAATATTAATAGATTAACTGAAATTTATAATATCGAAATTATTCCACTAAAATAGTGCAAATAAATAGCCAGGATTCTGTTGTGAATGGAGAATAATTTGGGTGATTCTGATTACACAAGACTTAGGAAACAGTTATAGTTGAAAAATAATTAGGTGAGATCCTCTACTGTATCAGTTTTAACTGTTTCGAATTTAAACATTAAAACTATTTTTAGTTTCACAATAAACATTTAGAGGAAAATGAAAGCCAAATATAAGAAAGTATTTTCCCTTAGAAGCTAAATAATGCTCAAAATGACTTAAATGATGAAAGTTATATTTAAATTATAAAAAATTATCTAACAATGTGGTGGCTTTCGAAACATCCCTAACATTTTTTTTATCAGATTACATAAGATAGAAACTATTAATGCCAGTTTTATAAAATGAATGATGTGTTGTATGTCGCCGAAAGATATAATTAAATATACCTCTTTATATTGAGCCAACGTTCAATTTTAAAGACATTTTTTACGGAATTAATAATTTATTCGTCACATTCTTAGATTTGAAAAATATATCCATGGTTATTTACAGGGAATACTATTTAATTAGAATTGACGACAAATTCATTTTTAAACGCCAATAGATTAATGTAACGTTAGAAAATACGTAGAAACTGTAGAACATCTATCATATTTTATCCCAGCTAAACTGGATAGGCCGCAATCTTGATTTAGCTTAAAAAAACAATGGCACTAAGAGAAGATTTGATTGCCTTGACAAAACTCTAGGCTGTTGAAGATATTGGAATTTCATATCATGAAAATCTTACGTTATTAGCAATCTAAACGGAGAGATAAACAAGCAGTATCAATATTGAAAAATAAATATAAACTATAATCACACCTTTATAGCTATCCCATCATAATTTAATTTTTAAAAAATACACGAATATATCAACAATATGTAGTAAACACATAATCATCAATTCAAAACGCTTGCACAGTAAAAAATCAGATTCAAATTATCAAAATATGATCAATGGACTAACTGCGTGTTTTTAATATCCCAGAATAGCATTAAATGTAAAAATTAACGTCTGAAGAATAAGTAAATATATTTGACACTCAATTCGATTATATTGGAATATTTAGCAATGACTGAGAAAAGTGTAAACGAATTTAACAAACAGTTATTGTATATCTAATATTTTATTGTTATAAATATATTTCTATGCGAAAAATATGTCGACAAAAAATTAATTTACATGATTTCCTGAAAACCTTTTTAAAATTTAATATCAACTGTAAGTGTAAAAGCACATTATATAATATTATGCCAAGATAGATATTTCAAGATATACCAGTAAAAAACCGTTATAAATATGCGGTCAACAAAAGAAAATGTCACTCTGGCCGTATATTATTTTACTTTGTCCAATTGTGTAATCAACACTATTTTCTGAATCATCGTATATTTTTCAAATGTTTTCTCGTCTTGCCCGGAACAATTTACAGTTTTTAAATGAAGTAGAAAATTTTATATACTTAGATATCTATTGATTCGATTCTCAAAACTATCTCGATCAAGGTTTAATCAATTGCTAAACCCATAAAAAAGGGCATAGTTCAGTTATGGTCCACACAGATTTTTTTTTCCATTTTTCGAGATATAGTTTCGGAATCGTTCCCGTAAGTACTTTATACATCACATAAATATTATTTTTCATAGGCAGGTCAAATTTTATTCTAAAAGTGTAAGTTGGATAAAATGGCACGAGTAATCATATACTTCTCTGCGTGATTTGACATATTTGTCCAATAAGTAATATTTATCAGCTTACACGCTAATAATTTATAATAATTTGAGTTTCAGTTTATAGTGTGCGCCCTCTCAAATCCGTTGGATAAACTAACATCTAATGTAATTATAGGATGTTAGAATATTAAATAACAATTGTTATACATGT
>JWZT01005403.1:237767-248438 GCA_000827895.1 Thelohanellus kitauei
TTTTGTATTTCAAACAACATTTTAATAATACTGTTTATATCGCTTTTTATCTATCACGTATAAATATAGAATTGTACTTTATACAATCGATGGCATTCTTTGTGCTCTTTCAAATACTGTAATAAATTTCTCATCTACCCTAACAGAGCCAAGACTGACCTATAAATTATGTTGATTTGCATGTACATACTGTCTCAACTTAGTTCAAATAATGAAATTCACATTCTGGTCAAGGCTTCCCTACATATTTAAATTTGTTTATAAATATACTGCACGAATGTGGTGATTAGGTTCATTAAAAATAATGAATGAAATTCATAAAGATCTTATTTTTTTGCTCTATTTATCATTATATTGTTGGCAAAAATAATTGTATATAGATTCGTTTTTTTAATATTGCTTATGTTTTAATGGTTTCTTAAAATTAAATAATTTCCTTCATATGATGTTTCCATACTCTGATAACGATTTTTAAATTTCAAAAAAGTACAGCTAATTAAGTATGTCAAAATACATAATTAAATGCGAGAAATCGTAACATTTGATGAAAGTTAAGATTATTAAGGGGTCGCAGCATAAAAAAGGTAGCGAACCGCTGATATAGATCTATGTCTAGTTTGTTTCGTTTCTAGGTCTTTGTCTTAAGATTATAAATGTGCACGATAACATGAAACTAATAAATCATAATTTGCACGACAGGCAGTCCCTCAACTCTGATAATAAAGATGGTTTCAAATCCAAAAATTTTGCAAAAAATTTTTAAAGCAATATAAAAAATGCCTTACTACAGAATCGCAAATGACCCGTTGGACTATTTTATGATTATATAGACTTTAAGAGCATCTAATATCTTCCTTCAGGCTATTAAATTGCCTGTGCTTATGGCCTTTTTATCTGGAGAAATTTACAGTTTTTTCAAATACATTTTTTGTTTACGACCTTCATGGTCTAGAGATATAATTCTTTTTGTCGTAAAACATGAAGGAAATTTCAGAAATCCGATTTCAGATTAGGTTTTTAAAAATTTCTTTCAACTTTGTTTCCCTCTATATATTCTGCCTGTTATTTGAGGTTAGCGGTAAATATAATTTAGATTTTTTTCTCTTCAGCATAAAGTCTTTCTAGGCTTTTACTAAATTTTGATATTAATCATCCTAAAAATTTTGTCTTTCATCAGATAAATTCCTTAACCTGTTCCGTTATTTGGATGTATTTTTACACATCGAATACTAACGGCAAACCTGGGCACTTTCGATTATATTTGATTTTCATCAAATGAAGTTTAACCAAGCGAGGAAATATTTTAATTTTGTCAAAGCTGATTATCAACAAAACTGGAAAGATCAAAAACTATATCAGCAGTACAGTTTTTAGATAAGCCCGTTTATGAGAAAATTCTTGTCGCTTTTCATGCCATTACAATCTAGCACCAAATAAAAGGCCATTCGGTATCATTTGTCAATCCGAAATCGGCCTTAATGCCAAACTAACGAGTTAGAAATTACATCTAATTCTACAAATTATTAATTAATGACCGTTATTTAAAAAATGATTATTCCCATAGAAATTTTAATCTTCTCGTACCTATTAGGTATATGTTTAAAATTCGATATGATTTGATCTGTAAATTTTTCAAATGTTACACGCATATGTAGGCGCATTTAGTATAATAAAAATCAAACACCTCTGGATTTCGTTAATGTAGACAAAACATTGACGCTTTTTCACTTTTCTGAGTAACATGACGTTCTGTATCGTTGTTTAATTTTTTAATAGAAAATTTTATCCCCATTTATTCAAGTTGTATAAATAATGCTACAGAAGAATAGAAACCACTAAATACACAGCACTCATGGATGAAACTACATAGATTTAATAATAGAAAAATAAAAACAATACACTTTTGATTTGGATAAGCTGTTAATGTTGTGACTAAATGGACAATGTATCATTAAATTATCGTTGTAATATGTCCCTATTATTCAGGAAGATATTAATTGTGTAAATTTTATGAAGATGTTTTTTATTTAATACAGAGCCGTGTTTTTGATTATTAATTTTTAGACTTCTACAAGAGCAAGGCAAAAATCTAAACATGCATAATTTATCTGCTGAGGCGTTTAGTTTCAACACATGTCTCAAGAATACTACGAGGTATGGCAGCAAACATTGTGAACCATGACGACCATTTTCGTGAATCATGATGACCAATATCGTGAACCATGACGACCGAATCGTTGATTTTGCATTTGAAACCCTTTAATTAATTTGAAAATATTATATTGGACAGCTAATTCTTAAGGATAAATTTTAATCATTTAAAGGGTCTCCAGACACAGTTTACTACCAAATTATACTATTTTTGGAGTCCATTGTGAGGATGCACTAAAACAAGAACCTTCAGTTATGATGGTAAATAAACAGCGAAGCCGTATTTTTCTACCATAGATGGTTTTTTCGCTCAAGTTGATATTTTTTCTATTCATTTTGGTTTTTTGAAATGTCGTTAATACAAATTCATGTTTTGTGTCAACCCATCTCAAATAATTCTTTTTAACAAATACGAAAAATAAGTACCAATAAAACCAAATTGAATCGTAAAAATATCAACATTAGGGAAAAACGTTGTTTCGTTGGTTATTTACCGTGATAACTGAAGGTTATTGTTCAACGGCACCCTCACAATTGACTCCAGATTATAGTCGCATTTTGGTGTTAAGCGGTGTCACGATACCCTTTAAATGATTATAATTTTTCCTTACTATTCGCCGTCCTAAAGATTATTTAAAAAATATTGTGGCATTCATTTTCATGAACAACGATATTGGTCATCATGGCTCTTGATATTAGCTGCAAGACCCGGTATACATTTTATAAAAATATTAAGAGATGGAGACATTTTAAAATATAACATATGATCATGTTGTTACAAATTTTTAGCGTGTATTAAAATACAACCAATGATAAGGTCCCTATTTAGAAGACATTACTATAAAACTGCGCATACGCGTTGAGACAACCATAATTGTGTGAGGTCTTATATAATTAGCTACAGAAGTAACATATTGAATTATGCTTTCGTTCGAACAGGATGTTTACTATAAACTATGTAACAAGTCGGGCTATAACTTAAAGAGAATTACATACGCATTATTTTAATCTAGTCTGAAAGATCTAAGATGGATTATATCTGCTCATTTATGACATAAAGATTGATTGGTTGCGATTTTTATTATTGGGAGCTTAAAGTTTTAGAGTAAGTGAAGGCTTAAAATATACGTAACTAGCCAGTGTCAGATCTTCATCTTAAATATTTTAATATGATAAGATAGCCGAGTTGGATTCTGTGACCGCCTAAACCAAAACTTAACAAACTACACTGATAAACTCTGATAGTGAAATAATTAAGTTTGATATAGTCGATAATGAAAATACTAGTAATTATTAAACTAATTCTTTTTAAGGTGACATGTAGGATGAATCATTTAATAGGTTATCAAACTTAATACGATAACCATATGACGCAGTGGATTAAACGATGATTTCGTAATGATAGTAATTATTACTTATGTTCTATGATAGCATGTATTTTGCATGAACTTTTATTCATCTCCCATTTTGCCAATATTTTTACTAGATAAAGAATTGACGACATGTTTCTCCTAGCTCCTAAGATATCCAAATATTTGAATAAATTACAGCCGTTCGATTAAATGCATCATAATATTGAATTCTATTCCGTCACATATTACATCATAATTGATTACTGAAGACAAGTAAATTAGAAATGTTCAACATTCTCCTATACATTATAGTTTACACTGAGTTATTATTAAAATTAGAAATACTATTATGGAAGACAAACGCGACCGAGATTAGAGTATTTAACAATACACTGCGCATTCTCAAATTAGTTTCATCAACATCACTACATGCTGGCCGAAAGAGTATTCCTCTGCTTGTTGTTCCTCGCCAAGGTATCATTTATATCATTTTCTAACCTTAATAATGTAGATTTTATAAGAGTTGATATTCGGCATTTTTTTAAACATTGACACAAAATAATTTTACCATGCTTATGGTCTTTCATAATGATTTTTTCACATATGAACTATACCACGTTTGTATGGTTCTGTGTCTCTCTTTCTTCGGCCCAAATCGTCAAGCTTCGGCATCTCTGAAATACACTTACAAATTATTCACATATCAAAAATAAACTATTTATCATAATTTTTCATCAAAGAACATAACATATTATAGTCCATAATATTAACTCACGATTGATAAAATATGGTGTAAAGGATAAAAATTCTCATATAGCGTTAGTAAGCTTATTTTCAAGAATATTTTATCACACTTACATTAATTTATCCTTTCTCTAATAAATTCTCATGATTTAGACATGGTATGTTAATTTAGTTGTGTTTTTTTTCATCTGCAGATTTAGTATAACCAATACTCAGATATTTTTCACGTATTATGTACACAATGAGTGCAAGAATTTCACAAAATCTCTTTTTCGATCAATAACAAAAATAAATTACTGGGGGTTTGTAAAAAATGGAAATTCTATTTCTTCGGTCCAATTCTGAATTTTAAAACTAAATGTTCTACGTTTTTCTCAAAAAAAAGTAAAAAAACATCCAAAATCAAAAAATTCATCTTTTATAAATTTTTTCCTTTTTCGGAATATTCGATTCGGACTGTTATTCAATCTATTCAGAATTTGCATCTCTAAAATTAAAGGCTGAAATATATTTTTTAATGATACCTTATATTTTGTTCATGTTTACAAAAAAAAGAAATCGTATAATTTTATCAAAGATTTTAAATCTCCACATCCCCTAATATGAAAAATCATATTATCTTTTAATAGTATGTCAACATTCACAAAATAGTTCTACAGGCATTTACAGTAATTAAAGGTGTAGGTTTCGTACAGAATATACTTTGACTTCATCTAATAATTCTAAAATTCCATGAGTTGTAAATAATCATTTATAAGATCAGCAAATGTTCCCTGGAGTATAAAATCTTTGATTTTTCTACTTTAGCAATTTTTCAACAGGTATTTAAGAAAATTCTGGCTTCTAGTGGTATTCCATATGAGATAATAATTTACGATTATGATTATGGATTAATTGGCTGAAATTTAAACCATATTTGGATAGCTATAAAATCTTTTAGATGAACAATCGTATCACTGTCTATTCAATAATATCTATGGGAAAGTCAAAATGTCATTTTATTTTCAGTCAGCAAAGCTTTTATTAAATGTTATTTATTGTTTTTAATGTCCCAGGATAACTTCAAAGTTTATACATTAATTTCTAGATGTGGCTAAGGCCCCATATTTATACTGTGAAAAGCAGTTTATCTTAAAATATTTGTGCATGATTTGAGATGTTTTAATTTTATAGGCCATAATTTAAATCACAGAAACTAATAATAGGTTTCTGGTTCCATTTTATTCCTTTTCAGAATTTGAAAAAAAAATTGAACAATCTGTTTAAATTATAACTAAAGGGAATGCTCATAACTTAAGACAACATTTGATTTGTTTATCTTGAACATTGGAAATAAAACTGCCCTATGAATGATATCTGCCCGTTCTATTTGCTGAATTAGTGTGTATTAGAATTTATTAAACCTTGATCTGAATGTATTTGAACAATTAAAGAATAGTTGGAATCAGTTAAGATTTTTCGCGTCCTTAAAACACTCAGAAACCAATCTTCCAACGAATATAAACATTTTTTTAACACACTAGGATTCGAACGTCAAAATGATGTCTTCAGCTTTGAACAGAACGTTTGAAAATATACGATAGATCCATTCCATATGTTCATATGAGATTAACTGTAATTTTGTATCGTTAAAACGCTTATATTATGACCCATCAATAAATATACATTATTTGCAACACATATTATTTAAAAATATTTTTTTTCAATTAGACTATAGGTGAACTTTCAACAATTCTTTAAAAACAGTTACAAAAATCGTTTGGTTGGTCAGTTTAATACGGAGAAATTTATTATTAATTAACAAATATTGCATCCGCGATTACAGCTTCTTATATTCATGGAATAGAATACTCAGGCTTCGATTAAAGATATTAATTTGATAGAACAGATTTTCATATGCATTTACTTATTTCTTCTTAAATAATAGGAATTTAACCATTTTCCTGATACTCTCTGGCCTATTAAAAGCTCAAATATTGAATTTTAAACGCATTTAACAAAGGATTATGATATGTTGAGAAACTCTCTATGATTCGATTTTTTGATATTGGCTAGACATTGTTGATATGTTCTTGCCACATTTAAATGTTAATTGTTTATGGCAGATATTATCAGGACAGCCATAGTTCAAGATATAATTTCAATCTAAAATTTTTGTGTTCATAGCTGAATTAAGATATTCATAAGAAATTTTTACATGGCAAAGACTTGTAATATATTAAACACACGAGAATTATGCCAAAGCAATCAAATGCCCTCTCATGAAACAGATAAATATATTTATAAATTCATTCAGGATTAAGAGTATAGAAAATATATCTCCTCAATATGATGACAAATTGTTTTTATTTTCCATCTGTTTTTAAGCAGATACTAAAAAATTTAGTAGATTATTTAAAACATTTTGTTTATTCTGATATGATGATATATATCAATATTTATGGCGGTAATAAAAAATCTAAATGAGAATTTGATGAATAAATTAAATTTATTTTGCTATATTGTTTTGGGAAATAATTGTGGTCGAAATGAAAAAAGTATATTTTAGAAATACACATAGGCTGCTTATACCATATAATCAATCACTTTACAAAGAAACCATTTAAAAGGACTTTAGGGTATATAATGACTGTTGTTTGAAAGGTATTCATACTGTGAATGGTATTCTTGATAATTTTTTATAACTTACTTATTTTGCTCATCGATGACTCAAAAAGGGCAATATTTAGCTCATCATATAATAAATTTGGTCAGATATTTACAATAATTTCGGTTAGAAGTACGTAAATGTATTAAAAAAATGCAGATATGCTGTTTTAAACCAAAATTGTGTTTTATTATACGATACCAGATGCTCATTAATCACATTTCTATTCTAAATGTTATCTACTTATGCAATCNATTAGTTAAATTATTTGATAATTATATATAATTATTTATTAAATATTAAATCTTGTTGTGAATAATGTTACATATATTAATTTGCACGACATCTTGTGGAAATTAATATCTGGATGATAAAAATGATTCTGATTTTTCAGATAAGTTCAGGCTGTAAAAAGTTCTAGAAATTCAAAAATACTTGAGTAGATGTTTTTACAATAATTATCAGGAGATAAATTCCAAATTTATCAAATTTTTTAGTTTGAATCTTTTTAATGACAGAATTCTGCCTTATTCAATGATTTTTGTCAGAGTGGAATTATTTATTCATATATAAATCTGATAGAGACATATTGTCTGAATTTTTCAGAAGTCTTTATTAATCAACAATCTATCATTCTAGTTTTTCAATGCAATTTCAACATTCTCATTAAAAATTCTTGAATATAGGATTTTGCAATATTCCCCAATACTGTTTGTGGTTCATTACCATTTCCGATCATGTTTGACAGATACTCATCTTAATATCATTGCCTTAATGAATACTGAATTTCAAAGCGAAACGCATAGAAAAATAGCATTACCGTCCTAAATGAATATGAGCTGGATAATATGGTAGAATTTGAATTACTGGAGTGTGTTTCTACCAATACAAGAAAACCGCGCAATCAAATATTGATCTAAATGTCTAAGGCTTGATATAATGAAAACAATTTCCTATGAAATTTGAAAAAATTTTAATTAGATTTTAGCTTCACCTGATTTATCTTAGTTCATACTATTCTATCACTATTTGATCAAAACATCCATATTTTAATTTTAGATAAGTGTTTACTAATGATGATATATAGCACTTATAACAGGGTGCGTAGAGGACGATATATTTCTTGACTTACATTCTATATATATATATCGGTTCGAAAATGTGCTCATATAGATTTATTTGAGCAATATGAGCCCTTAATCGGTTGTTTTAGCCATTTTCGCACGAGTGTTAATAAACCTTTTTTAAAATATTCTACCTCTTTTATTCTAATTGCTGATATTCAGAGAATGTTTTAATCTATAATAGTAAATCTAACAATTGTAGATGAATTAATAATACTTTTTTGAACAATCCACGTTACTAATTTAGATCGTTAAAAAATTAAATATATAATCAAAATTTTACTATGTTAATTGCAAAATAAGATCTTTCATTATTTAGTTATAACAAATCCTCTCAATGAACCTATTTAACGGTTGTAAATGATGACTTTATTAATATTCAGAATATTATAAATCACGGCAGATATTAAACATTTTATAACTTTCAAATATATATCCAGATTTTGTTAGATCTAATGGCATCATAGTAAATACATTGATACTAGCAAGTGTATAACGCGTTTTTTACATCATTTCATGTACTCTCATTCGATTTATGTCAAAAAAGACTTAATATCGATCCGAAAATTTTTTTTCTATGATAGGACGTGAGTAATTTTAAAAATAAAATTATGATTACGATTAGCAGAGTTAAATTTTTTAAATTGCCTATTATACCTACATCCTGGCCACATATCAATTCCTTTAAGAATCAAATTCAATGGAGAGGTTAATATAGAAGGATCAATCTACATTATATTGTTATTTGTAACATCTAATTATATTCTTTGGGCATTATATAATTGATCTTTTAAAAGAAGATAAAAACGAGTATATCTATGATCGTCCACCGTATGACTTGAATGATATACTGAATGAATGAAGTTTCGATCGGATAAAATCAATTAAAAATATGGCTTCCGTGGGGCCGTGAAGCGATAAGTTTTTATCATATTAGTTGGAGTAGATCAACAACTATTTTAGATTTGCATTGAAGATTCCTGATCAATTCAGGAAACTTACTATTAATGGTCTGTTTCAAACGTTACAATATTTTTAAATACATTGAAAAACAAATATATTTTATTAAACAAATGGTTGAGCGATGTGAAGATTAGTTCAATGCATATAAAAATTTATCTATCGTACTTATTGATAATTTTTCCTCAATCGCAATATGTGTAAGCAGTGTACACTGTATCTTGTACCCAGATATTTTTCATCACCCTCCTGCATGTTTTTTAAAGCTTATATGTTTATATATCAAATATTTACATACTTTCTTAAAATACCCTACATACCCGTAAAATAATCTATTTCACGGTGTGCAATATTAGTATTTACTCTGAATGTACATGCTGAATTATTTCGAAAAACGTGGGGTCTGTTATATTTTTGTTATTCTTGGAACTTTCATTTTAATTAGCGTGGATCGATGTGGATATTTCCCTATCACACAGTATTTTATCGACATTTAAACAATGCATATTCAGAAGAAAATTAACGACGAATACCTGAAATTGATCTTGTTGTTAAGATTATCCAATTAACACGTTCTAAAACATTTTGAATTACTTTATTATAAACAAACTTAACCATTAAATGAATCTGTTTTGGCGATCGATTCAAAAGGATAATATTCTAAAATCATCATATATTTCGAACATCGTGCACTGTACCTTAAAGGGATGTGTACAGCGTTGGAAGTTCCTGATAAATATATGTCAAGAAATTGATCGATTCTACCATGATATGATATAGAATTACTTGAATAAATAGTTATGCCATATGTGATGAGATATAAATTTATTTATAAATGTTTTATACTGTATTAATATAAGTGATTTCTCGGTTTGTACTATAAAGGCATATGCTTATATATTTATTTCTATTAGGCAAGCTTAATATTAATGGGAAAAATTCTGATTTTCATGATCATGTCCTAATCCTAATGTGTAATAGTTCAGTATTTGGTTGTGATAATTGGTTAAGAATGTAACCTTGGTCAATTAGAGGATTTCTATCGAACTATAATTGATCTACGAGAATACAACATTGAAAATGATTAAGCCCTGTGCACATAGTATCATTATGCTTTTATACATTAAGTATACACTGTATATAAAAACCTGCTAACTGTATTATTTTAATTTTTTAATAAATATATTTGTATTGATAACTATATTTCACCAAAATTAGTTGTCCTAATATATAGATTCAGTCAATGGAATCACCAGAAACTGACTCAGCGACTGACAGTGAGTCTACAATTATAGGCGCAGACGATCAAATAGATGAGGTATTTTTATTAATTTTTTCCTAAAAAAATCATGGTGTTTAATTGGTAAAAAAATAATATATTGTTGCCTCTGTTAAAATAATTAGAATTTTAAAGAAATTTTGCGCACTTACCCGTATTTTATAATATAATGTGTCACATATTATTGCTAATTATATCGCCTATACTAAACCTATTGTACTGGTTGACATTTTTTTTAGGACGGTGATTTCTTAAACAACACATTTTTTATTAATACACATCTAAAATTTTCGAAAAGTGAATCAGATATTTTTTTGGTCAATAAGAAAACGGCTCTCGATTCGATTCTATTAATTTCGAATTGAGAAAGCCAGACAGTTTTAAATCGAGTGTTATATCTATTCAAGCGACATC
>JWZT01005407.1:8603-31454 GCA_000827895.1 Thelohanellus kitauei
AAATCATGATATTCCGCCATCAGATGCCTTCTGTGGCGCGTGCACTAATTTTTTACAGTTGAAGAACCAGATTTGTACAAAATTTTGTCTTATAGTGTAGCGCTTCATAAGTGTTTGATACAAAGCCACTTTATAATCGATCCTGCATCTATATCATCAATGGGCCTAGATTGCCGAAATTTGAAGTGCTCGGGTAGAGAAAAGGGTTTTATTTATCCTCTCTCTAGACGAAAATAAATCGGGAGAATGCTGCCAGACTAGAGATTGAAGGGGAGGACGTTGGAAAATTAGAATCTCTGCGTTGAAAATCATACTAAACTACGCTGTCGACAAGAACATCAGGATTCTTGACGTATTTCGATTCCAGAAATCGAGCCAACTCCAAGATATCCATAGAACAAATGATCCAAATAGTTTTTCAGTTTGAGAATTTGTCGGTCAACCTGTGACTCAAACAATACCCTGGTTTTGAATGAACGCATGGTAATTTACTGGCAAAATTTCTGTAGAATAGTGTGCACTTCTAATCAGGTAGCTCACCTGAAATTACTAGGTATGTGAAAAAGAGGTGGGAGTCAGACATGAGAGAGTGAATCACTGAGAGAATTTTTTGCCCGTAAACGGAGTTAACAGCAAAATTATAGAACATATATGGAGCACTTTAAAACTAAATATCATGAAAAGCACGAGAGGTACGTCTGAAGCCCTCTTCGAGTCGCATCTTCATCAATTAATGTACATGTCTAGAGAAAATTTAACTTTAAGAAAAATACTTAATTTAACTGAAACGTCATTGTGATCTCCAATATCCTGGTAGGCTAGAGGGACATTTATTATTTAAAACGAGTTATTTTACTTTGTATTTTGGTTGATTTTAGAAAAAAAATTCGACGCGCGCGCAACGGAAGGGGCCTGCTTGGGGAATACCAAAATCACTCTCTTGTGAGTGTCATCTACGAAAAGTCTCACATTCGAAAGTAAAAATTTTAAATGTTGAAAGATTCATCTTGAATGGAAAACAGTATAATTGCGAAGCATCTTTTTATTACTTCAGAGGGATTGTTTTTATGTATGAAGAGCGTGGTGGAACGAGTTAATCACCGAAAATACCTCCCCAAAACGGTAAATTAACTTATGTACGACTGTTAAATTACTAAAATAAATTTTCAATTGTGTACTGAAAACGAATAACTCTGTAATAACATCACATACAGTCAACTCCGGTTAAGGGTACGTTTTTTCACGGTCCCAAAGCTGTGCACTTAACTTGAGTTGACTGTACTCGTTTTTAGAACTTCTCACAGCTTTGCTTCTGACGCAGGTAGTACTTTAAAATAAAATTATTCCAAAAAGAAACCAACAGACCATTGCCTAGTTAATTAGTTTTAGGATATTAAAATTATCAGTTGAAGGTACATGAATTTTGTATTTCTGAATAAGTAAAATTGTTAGTTTTTCTCTTTGTTTTCAAAACAGATTTTAAGCAAAGAACTCAAAATATATAAGATTCTCTGGCTACCGGGTTTTGCGACCGATATTAAGAATGTCGACGACCAATAGTGCGAATTATTTTAATGAATTTTTAACATAAAAAAGGAACTGTATACACTTAAATGAAAAATAGTTAAGATTAAAAATAGGTGTTTAAGGTGAAGAAATGGTTACAGTTATCTGGGTTTGCATCCAATAACTCGGTTTGCGTCAACCAATAACACGAAGTTGCACAGAAAATTCAAAAAAATCAAAACACAGTAAAATTAATTCGTGCAAATTATGAGTTTTAGACAAGTATTACATTAGTCTCTTTGAATGTCTTCTTCAAGTCACATATTCAAAAACGATTCACTGTGCATGAAAAACCCGAAAGTTGAGCACTTGTAACAGGGATACACGCAGACTGCATTCTTTTCATCAGGCTATTTATTTCATTTATCGGTAAATGTCTATTTACATTGTTCTTACCACGCTAAAGGCTTCCTCGCACGCATTCAGGCATATTCATTCTTAAACTTAAGTAACCATTATTTCATCTTTTATAACCATGTTTAATATTAATTTTTATATTAAAAAAATTCGCACTATTGGTCGTTACGATCACACTATAGGTCGCAAAACCCGGTAAACGTATAAGAAAGAAACTAGCCACATAACACCTTTTGGTTGATTGGTGAGTATCTTAAGTATCAATCCATAATTTTTCTTGACACACTGGCCAATAATGCAGGCAGCATGCTTGAAGCACCACAAGATCGGCGGCTGTGCACATTTTTTTTTCTAGTGCGCAGCCCCATAGTATTTTTGGTTCAATGCCCAAATCTATCACCTCATTTATGGCTAGGCTTGTGAAACGCCACAAAGTTCTGAACCTAACCAAAGTTGTTTATTTTTTAGAGCCAGGGTTTATACAATCGGCAAAAAAATTGTTACTCCCTAGCAGTTGTTCGAGCAAAAAAATCACTGTCTCACCACTACAAAGGCCGGAAGATGAAACATCGTGATATGCGTCAGGTGTGCTTTATAATTATCCGAGAACTGGGTGACTCGTGTGAGTATTGCCGGCCGCGAAAATGGTATAAATTATTCGACGCTGATACACTCCCTGAAGATAGTATTTTAGTGTAATTTTTAGAATAATATCATGCTTGATCGAAAAATACTGTCAAGTCTATCCATTAACGAACCGACTACTTTTAATGTAAAATATATCAAATAACAAGGCGATCGCTGAGTATGCCAAATTATCCATAAAAAAACCTCAAATCTATCAACCAATAAAAACTATATGCAGTATTAAAACAGTCTCTATCAATAATTGTTGTATTTTTTTAAGATTCTGGTGAAAAAACAGCCTTTTTATGTGATTAGCGGCTTTTGTATTCGACGTTTACCGCTATGACGATGGCTGTTTCCCACCCCATAATTCATGGTTATTCTTAACTATATTTTTTGCATATCGTTATATATTTGTCACAAATTTTTTGGTGGAATAATTATCGACATCACGCTTAATAAAAAAAGTCAACGCGTACAGAAAATATCAGTCAGAAATTCCATAATATCTCTAAGAATAACCATGGATTGTGAGGTGAGCAATCAGTATCTTTATAGTGGATGATTTTGAATGAAAAACCAGGTAAATCAGCCGCGTATTTTAATATGATCTTGTCCTTCTTCGTCTGATTGTCAAAATTTTATTTTCATCTGAATCATAAACGAATTGTTATATCATTCACGAGTCTGTTCTAATTCAAGGAGGACAGGGGTGAAAACATGAAAAAATGGAGTTTCATACAGATAATTCCAAATTGTCGAAAAAACATATACCCAACACCGTATTCATAAAGATTCTTATTTTTAATACTGGTATACCAAGCAGTTAAAAACTTAATACAAAAAGCTCAGGTGTTATTCTACCACACCGTCGATATCAATTCACGACATACCACGGTTGATACACTTTAACATTCAAAAATAACATTCCTTTTACCAAATACCCTCCATTTATTCGATGTGTCATTATTAGTTTCTTTCAGAATCGAAGACTGAGGATGATTGTCACACAGTTATCTCATCTTCAGTGATTTTTTGTCTCTCCTTATTCGGAAAATTGATTAAAATGATAAAAGAAACCGGTCGTTGTAACAATTTAATTATTATGTTACAAAGATTTATTGACTCAATTTGTCTGGTTGGTTATGCGATGTGAATATATCCTGGTAATACTACCGGGTTTAACATTCAAAGTTAGGCACCTTATTAAAATTTGCAAGTCACAAATCTTTCTCCAATCTTTAAGGGAAATACTGGATACTGATTAACAATTCACAATTCAAAATCATATGGATATTGTAACATTCCACAATGTAAATCCCGGCGTTTTTGACACTTAATAATATCATATACACTACCTTCCAAGAAACAGTTCCTTCCTTAACTCACATGAGGAAGCTTTACCTCATATAAAATCATTGGGAAGAAGAATAAGCATTCCAAGAAGTACAAACGATCTTATTCAAATAATGATAAAGGCGCGTACTTTAGTGACTTCACAAGCATAAACAAATTATATGATACAGTGGAGGTTTCCTAGAAGACTGCACATTGGAAAGAGACATCAAAAGAGGTTAAAATACTATTATTATTTATATTTTATAAGCGAATTTTTGAATAAAAAACTTTAAGGTTTCAGGTATTTCAGATTTTAATAAGGTGCGTAACATTGAATGTCAGGTTGCGAGACTTCGAATGTAAAACCCGGTATCCTTTTCATTTACTTGACATGGCTAAATGTGGCAAATTGAGTAAACCGCCTAGAGAACATTAACCCATTGTTTCTTTCTTCAGTGTGATACTTAAAATTCTGTTAGCTTCAAAATGGAGTTTTCTTGAATGTACCAAGACTCTTTTGCTCTAAGATCATCACGAAACAATGGATAATGTCCTAATTGGTCAATCGATAAACGTAATTTTACTTTTTACAAGGGTTTTACACAAAATCACCCGCATCTCATCCTAAATTGAGCACAAAATGAAATTCTTTAATTTATGTCAAGGAAACGAAATCACCTATTATTAAATAATTTATACTTTTGGTTCATCCCATACGGTTTTTGAAATTTGGAATTTTCTTTAAATAAAAGGGGCTTAACGCAATAGAAAATAAGATGTATGCGAATTACGATGAAGTATGCGAGATTTATGATCAATAGCCCGTAAGTGAACTTATCTGAGATTGAATTTCAATACATTTCGGTGATTTTTGCATCATAATTTAACAGAAGTAATTTTTATAGAATATACCCAACTCTGAATGAAATCAATTTACAAGTAAAATCTAGAGAACACTATGAAATAATAATAAAATATAATTAAATTATAGACGTGAAAAATAACGACATTCCTAATCAGCAACCTACTCTTCCGTAATGAGGCACTTAGAGCCGCGAATAGGCTTAAGAAATCCAATTCCTGTCATGCCCTCACTACTGAGGTTAGTCAGAGTGCCTAATGAGAATGTGACACTGATATGGGTTTGTTTCGCTTTTACCACAATGAATCACCCAAATTGAGTAAAGATAACTCCGAATTATGTCAAAGTTGGTTTGAATGTTCCGGCACCGATGCCATCTTAAAACAATAAAAATATTTGTTTGGCTTATCAGCCTACTTTCATATCTTGTTCTCAAGGATGTTGATAAAACACCGATCGAGATGGGACTCAAGAAATTCGTTTCTGATAGTTCAGGAATCTTGATGCTGAATCTAACACCGAAAGATAAATTATTCACAATATGATTGTTTCACATGTTAGAGGAAGATTTACATTCTTAAAAATATTTTTTTGATTAAGATGACCATACTTTGTACTGCATAGTTGATAAGTGTTAGTTTTCGGTTCGCAAAGCTCAAATATCGTACTTTTTATTTCGGGTTGGCCATCAAAACAGTGAACGTTTAGAATCGAAACCGTGAAACGTTACAATAAAAATGGTAGAACGTACCAATCGAATTGGTGACGTTTTATAACACAATTTTATTGAAGAAACTATTCCAAAATATATGGAAATGATTTAAATAGCTTCAAGACATCGTTTCTGACAAAATTCGACTATTATTATTAGTAGCGTTGTAGTCAACGGTGGGGAAGCAGTTTAATTCAAACCTCCAATTTTTCGCATAACATAATTGATTGTATCGCGTAAAGCAGGGGTGTCAAAGATACGGCCTGTGTGAAAGTCTATAAATTGATGAACACGTGCGCGACCGGGTAGGAAATAACATAATTCATACGAAAATATATACAAATAACGTCTTCCTGGATTGTGGGCCCTAGTCACTATTTGAATGTAGTGTTATGCTTCATTATGCTCATAGTCATTTTCGTATTAAATTTACTCAAACGTCGTTTTTATTTTTATAACTGACTGAAATCAAGTCTCTTCACGCACTTTTATTCTACGTGTCGTATATTTCTTCTTTTATTTTCGTCTGTAAAATAAATATAGGTGTTTGGGTTATTCATATAATATGCCGATAATAAAGAGAAAAATCGATATCGAACGTCGCGTTATACAGAAAAAATGACAAATAAATTATTTTATCATTGACGTCAATGATTAACCAACGTGTTTTATCTGACTGCCCCAAAGCGCTATTGAAAAAAATTATAAGGTCTGAAGACCTTACGAATCTAATCATAGTGGATTTGAACGGTGTACAGTACAGCTGCGAGAAGATAAAATTGCCGAGTTGGAAAAATCGTTGAAGTAACAACAGTAATTATTTAAAAACATCAATCATATCGATGAAACTGTTGTAACAGACAGCTATATCATATCTCATCAGTTAGCTTTGGCATCCAAACTGTTTATGGATGGAGAGATGATAAAGGAACGCCTGTTTTTGAGATCGGAATTCATTTGTCCTGATAAGCAAAAGCATTCGCTACTATAACTCTGTCAAGAAACACGATTGCAGAGAGAGTTTTTGATCTTGGTCGTGATTTGGATCGTCATCTTTCAAAAAAAGTAAAGTCGTTTGTCGCCTTTTCAATTGCGATTTACGAGAGTGCATATATTACTGACATTCCTCAACTTTCTGATTTCAATCTTGTTGTTGTGATAAAGAGATCAACATAACGGATTAATTTGTTGAATCTATTCAAATGAAAGATACAACAATTGCAGATGATGTATATTACAGTTTGGTGGAAAGTCTCGAAAAACTTTTGTAGATTGGAAACAAGCTGTGAGTCAGGTCACCGATGGAGCACTTCAAATGAATGGCAGGATGGTAAGGGTTACAATAAAGCTGAAAGAAAAGTTGCAAGAACTTAATTTTAGGCCATAATGTGTGCAATTTTTACTGCCTTGTACATCAGGAATCGTTGTGCAGCCAAATCATGAAGGCAGGAAACGTAATGAATGTCGTAGTAAAAACGATAAATTTCATCAGAACTAAAGTCATAGCCATAGACGATTCAATTGCCTGTTGGAGGAAGTTAAAAGCTCTTATGATCTTCCATATCATACGGAAGACCGATAGTTTAGTCAGGGTTCTGTTCTATGCCTTTTTATTGCATTAAATTCTTAGATTAAAATATATGATGAGATGAAATGATGCCCTGTCTCAGAGTAGAGTGACAATACATGGCTTACAGATTTAAATATTTTAGTTGATATTACTTGGCAAATTTATGAACTTAACAGAAAACCTGGGAACGTAATAAACTGGTAGCCAGTCTATATGAAAGAATTTGTGCTTTTGAGTCAGCTCTAGTTATAGGAAAAACAATTGATTAAAAATAATCAAATTCATTTTCCAACACTGAAATGATTTCTATCTGACACAGGCTTTGTTATTGAGGTTCATTCTCAGAATGACAATCAAAATAATTCAGCGTTATGACATGAAGTTATAAGAAGTTATGCTTGTTTAAAATTCATGAAAAATAGTTTTTGAATTGTTCAAGACCCGTTCTCCAAAAATGCACAAACAATGCCAGAGGAATTAGAAATGAAACTTATCGATATTCAATGTGATTCAGTTTTTAGGGATAAATTCGGTTCTCCTGATACCAGAAAATGTTACGAATTTACAGGACAAAAATATCCTACGACGGCTGCCTTTTCTATAGGAATATTATCGATGTTGAGAACAACTTATATTTGCAAGCAGTGATTTTCTGTTATGAATTTAAATAAGTGCAAATATTGCACCAAACTAGAAAACTTTCATTCGAACTCGGCTCTTAAAGTTTATACTGCTCATACGCTGACTTCAGATTTTGATGGACTAGTCAGTTTTAAGCGGTCAGACGTCTGGAACAACCAATTATTAAATTACTTAGCAGATTTATATATTGTATAATTTTTTCTTTGGCTAAGAGAAATTTTATTGTTCACAAAATTTACATTTTCGAATCACGTTTTTTCATTATTAACATTATGTTAAATTGCGTTATATGTCATGGAAAACTCCCATTTACATCATGTTAATCAAATGTATAAGGCATAAAGTCAGAGTTTTTTACTCTGTTTTGTTTGTTAGATTGTTCCAATGTAGTAGAACGGCCCGTGGAACACTTTTTCGATTCTATCCGGCCTGCCATATGAAATGAGTTTGACACATGGTTTAAAGCATTGAGGGATAGTAAGTATTGATCAAATCAAACAAGGATGAGTAATTCAAGTCACGTTATCGCCCGAAATATCATAGTTTCTTGTTTAATGATGAACGAAAACGTGACCATATAGGTGAGGGATGCCACGAACCATCTAAATTTAAATGTCAAATTTACCAGAGTTTAGAGGTGGATTAAAAGCTCTGATTTACAAATAAAATTACTCGCCCAATTCACGTACATCATTGTTATGAAACCATGGAAAGACTTTTCCCTCGATGAAAAATTCTGTCCAGCGAAGTGGGTTAATTAACCGGAACAATGACCTTGACCAAAGAAAACTCTTATCCTCCATGGAAATTACTGCTGATGACTTCCATCATTTCCGACATCCAGAGATCTTTTCCTACAAATGTTTTTTTTGACAACGGTCATGGATGTGTACAAACCTGCACCCGTGAATTACTGCACGAATTTTACGTTGACCGCAATTGCGACGTTGTTCACATACGACAGTGTCACACCCCGGGTAGCCCCCCATCTGCGAACAGAATATGGTAGTGAAAGACTCACACTTGCTAAACATTCACCCCCATCCCTCTGCCCACTATAGCTGCGATACCAAAGCGGCATTCGTTCGCTAAGAATTCATATAAATGCATCAACCAGGTAGATATAGCGAGTTCAACAAAACTAATTTATTTAACGAGTATTTTATTTCAAACATGTTACTCAGTTTATTCAGTAAATTCCGGGTTTGATTGTAATGGATGATGTAAATGGATTCAAAGCCTGATTTCACAAACTATTTTCATGCGGAAAACTGGAGGTTCAAATTAAACTGCTTCTCAGCACGGACTGCAACTCTAATAATAAGGAGTCGAGTTTCTTCATAAGCTATATTGTGAAGCAATTTAAATTATTTTTGTATAATTGAGAATTGTTACTCGTAATGTTGTTAAACAAACCACCAAGTTGATGGTTAAGTTTCACCATTTTGGTTCTCAATTTCACCGTTTTGATCATCATGGTTCATGGCTTTGATTGTAAAACCCGGTATCAATGGCACCGAATAACATAAATGAATAATGTTTGACATACAAACTTCGTATTTCTTTAACTAAATGATAAATCAAGTGGTATGCAGTGAGGGCATCATTTTTTCCCAATAATATCTTGAAAATCTGGAGGTACTTTTGTGATCGGAAATAGATTTTCGATAGCATGAGCAACTGAGAGTAAAAGGTCCTCTCTCCACCATTTACTAATTAACTGCATTCCGATGGGCAACCCAGTTGCCTCCTCGTATCCGATATTGATTGAAATTGATGGTAATCCAGTAAAACTTGCCAAACACGAATAATGGGTTGAACGGTGTAATGAAGAGGGATCAAAAAAACCGCACGCGCGATGAGCTGGCTTTTGAAATGTTGGAAATCCTGCAGTTGCTTCATAAAAAATATTGTTACTTAAATGTAGAAGAATATCGACCTCTTCAAAAAGCTTTTCCACAAATTTCATCGAGCGCGTTCTCTGTTTTTTAGGTATTTCATAATCGAAATCTTTGTAGATACTTTCAAAAGACATGAAAATATCCACTAGCATGTCGGTCTGGTTATTAAATATTGATTACTCGATTTTCCATAAGAACTCTACCTTTACGGCTTTCGAAGCCTCGAGTTATCAGTGGTAATTGGCTTACTAATGAAGCTAAATAGCATTCCTATATTTATCAACTTATTTACATTTAACTCAGGAATAATAACTCTTTTTATAACACACCCCTCTTGTTCTAATCGATTGTGAACTATTTTTATCTCAGGATGAAAAAGATTTAAATAGCTTAATATTCATTCAGAAAAAGTAGGTATCAAATTTTTCCTGTCAGAGCCGTGGAGACAAGAAATCCAGTTTCAATTAAGATACACAAAATGGTTGTGAGTTATTAGTCGTACAATCAAACGGTGATTTTACGAATGTCAAAACGGGTTTGTTGTTTCAGACCTCTAAATATTTTATTATCATTCAAAATTTATTTGTCGAAAGATTTCTCTTAACTAGTTGTTCGTAGGGAATTTGTGTTTCGTACTATATTAAATATTTTATTATTTGTAGCAAATGTTTGTTGCTTAGTTCACACAATCCATGAAATAAATAATTCTCTGAGACAAAACTAACATGATAAGAACGCAGTATTTACTAGGTTATGGTCTCTGAATTAAAAATATTTTACCTCTGTAAATTGTGAAACATGCTGTTTTCTAGTGTGTTTTATACCAATCGAACGCTCAATACAATTGTTATTACTAACTTTTACTCTTAATTTTGACTAGGTTTCCTTAAAAAATGACAAAACTAATTTGTCTAATTTGTGGAACATTCAATCCATTGAGAGAAAAGTTATGAAACTGTAAATTCTTTTCATGGACGGTGTTATTTGATCAAGTAGAATAAAAATATCTGATTGATAACCGTTCCGATTCACAACCGAAAATGAAAACGTATGAATTTAACCATTCAAGGAAGAAAAAGTCGAATATTGTGAAAAATTACTTTGCGATGAGAAGATTCTAACTGGGAAACAAAATGATTTTTTGGAGAGGAAAACATGTCCTATTGTTAATACTTGAGCCTGTTATGAAGTACTTATTCTATAATAATGAAAAAATGTTTTTATTATTAAGTCAACAATTGTGAAACTAAACAAATGAAAAATAGCAGTTTTTCAATACTTCCCACGATTTCGCAATTTTATTATGGGTAATATACAGGTTCTTACACAATATCTTTCCTGATAATTGATATTATTGCTCCATTCACGACTTTCATTCAAACAAACACTCAGTTTGGATAATAGATTCAAACTTAAATTTAAGTAAATTTATATTTTAGGAAGTTGATCCGAAATGTTTTGATTGTACAATTACAAAAGAAAGCATCCTATTTTGGGTGGTTAACAAAAGGATCATTTTATTGTTTCGATAACAATTCGTCAAAATATATGCTGATGTCTGATAATATAATCCTTAAAAAGAGTTGAGTTTTATGTTAAGCAAAGGCCACATTTTGGAAATCGATGATTCAATATTAAAACTTCCAGGGTTATACTGCTCCATTTTAAATATAGTTTAGATATAAGGAACAATTATCAGAGTGGAAGATGAGGATTCCCTAACTTGTCCCAGTATAATTGTAAAAAAATTTCTCAAAAACGGTTTGAATTCCTATCTTTGCCAATAAAACTAAGATTTTGATTATTTTATCTCCGATACAAAATAAATGTTTGAAGCATGATTAAAGCAGTCAACATTTTATTTTTATAGCATACCTTGTAAGAAAGCCTTCAATTGATTTGGGTCTGCAACCTTTGTTATCTACCTTTCGAACCTGTAGATAATGTGGGTAATAACCGAACTTTATCGAGCGTATGGAGAAGTCATTAAATGTTGGGGACAAAGGAGGTAGCTTCGTTTGAACTGTAATGTTCGGATCATAATCAGCTATAATTTGAATAACTATCGCTGCGTCAGATACGCAACACGCTATAGGACCAATGCATAGCATAGGACAATCCCTTAAAAATTTATAACATCCATGATTTGAAACACGAGAGTAGGTCGCTTTCAAACCAACTATTCCTGCATTTCCAGCGGGCACGCGAATATTCCCCATGATATCACTTCCAAGTGAAAATGGGCACAAACCAAGCCCAACAACAATCGCGCTTCCAATCGAATCACCTCCCATATACCGGCTATTGTCCCATATATTCTTAGGTGAGTTGAATTTTCTGGTAACAATAAAAATACTCGCAAGGGTTCGTTCCGAGTGTATTAGAAGCAAATTGAGACATGGAAGTTGTTCCCATCAATAAAGCGCCTTTATCAATCAACCGTTGGACACATTCAGCAGTGTATGTGTAAACATAACCACATTTATAAACACCGAAATGGGACATGTAGTTATTCTTATTAGTTCTAGACATACAATTTTGATGTGTTCTTTGACAAAAAAAGGTATTCCATCAATAACAGACAGGGAGGTTTGATTTACGAATCGTTGTGTAGATTTTTCAGCCGCCTAATTATTCAGCTGAATACGTCAAGAATTTCATCACGTTTCATGTGAACAATAGAATTGTATGATTTGATTAATGGTGATTGGCAAATGTTAATTAGACGTTCTGCAACTTCGATAGGAGTGATCTCACGTTTTCTGATTCATTAAATTTTTACTTATAAGCTTCATGATAATCACTAATCGTGGCATAGGGCCATTTCTCCCTTCATAACTCTAACCAAATACTTCGAAACTAGAAGACATTCGATATTTTTTGGAGCAAACGAAGGAAAATTATCAGGTTTATAAATGGGAAATGAAGTTGGCTCTTCTTCTCGATCATAAGCTGTTAAAATATCCAAATGAGCCAGCCTGCTATCAACGTTTCTTTACTTTTTAATGACTGGCCTTGAAATTGTCGAGAAAGACTGAATAGAAAGGACGATTACTTGTAAATAATTTAGAAATTTCAAACCGGTCCCTGTAATATTTGGCAACCACTATTCTTACGATTTCATACTTTGTATTCATCAAAGAACATTCTAAAATCTTGCTGATCATCATAGATTCCGTTCCTTTTAATCTTGGACATTTTCTTTAATAATATGTCTAAATTCAAGTTTTACGATGTATGCCGAGTTTTGATGTAGGTATTAAATATTGTCATTGTTAACATATTGTTATGTTACTTGTAATAATTGTTAAATCCTAAGTTACTATTTATTCATCTTATTATTAAAGAACAATAATAAAACCTAAATCAATCTAAGATTGCTCCTTATCGCCTGTTGCTACCAAAAACATGCAAAAAGTTATATACTTGAAAGTAAAATAGAATCACAGATGGAATTGTCAACTTTTTTCCATTTCGGCACCAAAAAGTCGATGAATGTTCAAAAAGTTATCGATATTTTTCGTTTGATATGTTCCGAAAATGAAAACAAACAAAATACGAAAAGACACAGATTATCCGTTAATCATTTAATATTTCTTTTCCGTCTCGTATGGTAGGTAAAAATACATGATTTTAAGTGATTCGTAAAATTAAACGTTTTATTTTTGAAGTATTGTCGTAAACACTGTCATAAACATTTGGATCTTTTTACTATTTCTATGCATTTGAAACATGCACAAATAAAGTACATTTTACTGAATAAAATCTTGATTTAACACCAAATATTCAAACATTATTTATTTTTTATACATGAGAACCCATGGAAGATAACCCGAAATTTAACCATAATATTAAAACGTGAATGATCAAAATCCTAATCAGGTTTTTATGGTTATGATTAAATCGGACCCGTGATCGGACCCGGACCCTTAAAACAGCTGGGCATACTCCAAAAATGGAAACAAGATTTAACAGGATGTCCCATAATGGATTTGACTACACTATAAAAGAATCCACGCAGACCAGTCATCATTACAGATGTTCATTTTACTGTTCTAAAAAGTGTAAAGCCGGTAGGCCATCAGTATAGCAGATGGAAAAATTTCGGAAAAAGGGGCTCATACTTGCACTATTATAAGCGTTTATTCTGCAGTTAATGATATACGAACTCAGATGATTGATGAAGCCTAAAAGCTATCGTTTTCCAAACGCGAAATTTCTGCAAAAGAATATGGGAGGAATTGAATTTAAAACATATCCAAACAAGTTCGAATTCTCCAAGCTGTGTAGTAAAGGCCACGAAAGCGAATGTGGTGAAAGTTGTTCTATTAACAAGAAAAGAGGAGTCATGGTGATATTTATACCGATATCCAAACACGAGAATATGCACAATTGAGCTGTACTGATACACGACCCTCTTTGTTGTATAGTTTCATTTATATGATTCCCAATGTTAAAATGAGAGACGGAACCAGCCATTTTAGATTAATCATGTGGGCCCATCCTCAATCATTATTGATCCTGTCAAGACAATCGATCACGGCTTTCGTCGATGGTACATTTATGTGTGTCCCCCGTTTATTTAAACAATGCCTTATACTCATGGTTTTCGATGACGAAACAGATTTATACGTCCCCTTCATTCACTGCCTTGTTCAAAACAAGAGTGAGTGAGCATGTTGGCATTTTTTTCATTTCATAATTGTTGCAACAAATATGAAATTCAACCCAGCATGCATCGTCGCCGATTTCGAAAAGGGTTTAATGAATTCAATCAGAGATCAATTCCCAAATACAAATATCCGGGGCTGTTTTTTTTCATTTTAAACAAGCCTTATATCGAAAAATGATGAAAATTAACATTCCACCCGAAGAAATCCATAACGTTCTTAGCAGCATTATCAACGAAGTCGTATGCGTCAACCCAGACAGTATCCCAGAGATTCTTCAAAAATACGAGTATTATATCGTGGAACATCGAGTGAAACTAAGTAGGAAAGTTTTCTTGCATATTTCAACGATGTATAGATGAAGAAATATCCGATAGAAACCTGGAATAATTTTAAACTTGTTGAAAAACGAATCAAACACTATGTTTCGAACAAATAATGCTCTTGAACGCTTTAATAGAGAGTTGAATGAACGTTTTACCAACCCACATCCTAACTTATACTGCTTTATCAAAATAATCAAAGAAATCTCGATAAAAAGATGCATTGAAATCGAAAGCATTAAAGACGGCTCCTCAAAAAGACCTCAAAGGAGATATCAATGAATATATTAACTTATCATTTTAAGAGTCATAAATATATCTCTTATTCGAGTTTTTTTATATAATGCAGCTCGAATTATCTTTTCGGTTTATCAATCACACATTTGATGACAAATTAAAGATTCACTAATAAATTTTAGATTATCGATAATTTTAACTCTCTGGAATTTAAAAAATAGACAAGAATTTTCTATCTTTAACAACAATATCTAAAAGAAATCGTTAAATTGCTAAAAGGCAGAAATATGGGGAAAAAACGTGCGTGCGCATTGCGGAATTTTTGCGGGTCCGTTTTAAGGGTCCGGGTCCGATCACGGGTCCATTTTCATTCTTTCGGTTTTTATTAGTTGACGAATTTTTCAAACATTTTCATTTAAGTCCTTTCAATAAAATGTCGTCATGGTTTCATAAACGGTACGACAAGTATTCATCGCTACCATGATATCCACTATTCGAGGTGAATAAAATTTTGTGTAACCAGAGAAATAACTCTTCAAAAGAATTCACATTTGTCAGAAATTGGATGACTTAAACAAAACTAAAAAATTTGATTATCAATACATTTCGACGATTTCAAATTTCAACCTACAAACCCAACAATTTTTATTAACTGAAACGTAGTTTTATTTTAATTAAATATAGATATTTGGTTCGAATCATGGTTAATTCCATTAATGTTTTACCATAAAATTATTTTTCAACCGAGGTTTTCGTGTTGAGGTTGAGAATCAAATGATATGCTTTGAATTTCATATCAAAAATTGAAAAATAGATTGGAATGCTGTAGTACAAATGGATATTAGGCATTGGGTTATCAGAAACTGAATGCCATATGTTTCATCGATGTCATCTGCAACTTAATATTCCCAAATATTTTTTCAATAAAATGTTGATTTTCAATCAGTTGATCTGTCACTCTATTTCCGCTTAACTGTAGTTGGTTTTTAAAGGATTCGAGAAACCTTTTTTTATTATATTTAACTGTAATAGTTTTGAACTTAATTAATAAGAAAAAGAATACTTTGAATTTATCCAAGGGTACTGAATAATTTGCTCAATTTACATTTAAGAATGGCTTTTGTAGATTAGCTTTTATTATTGGTTATCTGTTCACCATGGCACTAAATTTTACTGGAATGGCCTTTTTTGAAAGATAAATAGAATTTTGGTCATTCAGCAAAACGGTTTATGAAAAACGTTTAAAATATAATCAATGTTTGCGTGATAATAATTGGTGTAAAAAATGTGAAGATCATTTGATTTCCTACGGAATACAAGTATCAAGCTGCTGTCTCCAACTTGAGCTTAATTCATCCCCGGATAAGATATTTGAAAATTAATATACTATTTGCAATATAAGATAATGTCAAAGTTTCATTTGATCCAAATCAATATTTGTCGCTATTAGTCATAAAAATCGGCAGAATCAAAAATTAGCATTATTTTTGGATGATCCTACCAATTTTTCGTGTTATAATCCTTCAAGAGGATCTTTTTAGTAAATTAAATGTATATGATTTTGGTTATTTTGCATGGCACTAATATTATTCGTGTTTCATTTTACCAATTCATCTTCAAAATAAATATTCCAAATACAATTATGATCTTTTTAAAATCTTTCAGTTCCGTTGGATATAAATGCCACATCTACGATTATAACTTGTTAGGTATACGAGATTTCCATTCTTAGATTTATATTATTCATAATTATGTTAAATCTTAACACTAATATTCTGAGGTCAACAATTCATCTCAGATTTAATAACTATTGAATAACGTTTTGTTCATTATGGGATTTAAATCTTGCTTCAGTTTGAATTATAATAATGTCGCATGAACATTCATTGCAATATTTTCAAAAGAGGTACTGTCAAAAAGGTTAGACATCAAAATTTAATTATCGCTTTAGGGGTTTTTGGCTTATATGACACAAAACGATGAAAAGTTTTTCAACATTCACAAATATTCAAGGCTGTATGGAATTTGATCCATAAACTGACTCCTTTTTTCTCCACCTTTCTGATTTTAGACATCTCTAATGGCATGTCAAGGATAATTTGTTCGTAAAACCATCCAACAATCGATTGATCGAAAACAGGATCTGAATACTACATTAATTTGATACCTCATTTGAAAAGTTGAAGAACTCAGATAAATGCTGGTTGAGATAAACCAAGCAATTGAGGTTCATATAACCTAATTGTATTTTTCGGCTTAATGAATTTGGACAAGATGAAAATTTGGCGATGAATCAACACATGCCCAGATGAATCATTTTTAATTTGATCTGCTTGAATTTTTCCGCATAAATTTGATCAGATTATATTTTCAAAAGACCACAAACAGATATGCGCATGTGTTTTGAAGAAATGTATTATGGTAGGGAAAGAGATCTAAAGTGAAAAATCAAGCAATCATCCTGAATGTCAATTTATTTTCAAAACTCCTTCTGTTTAACAAACATTTATAACCTCGTCGGAATGTGGTTTATCATTTCCACTCATGTTATTGTCTCGGATCTTTACAGAAAAACACTCCAGGGTTTTCATTTACTATCAAGCTCGATCCATTTACTATCTCGCACGACTCATTTACTATCAAGCATCCCTTGCATTCAACATCGCGCACCTGAAAACAACATACTTGATCGGTAGATAAAAATGATTCTACCAATTGTTATTTAATGTATACTTTTATTTAATAGACAGATGAGTATGTGGGGTCGCCATGATCATAATGCAAAAACGCAGAAATTAGTCAAAAAATTATCCAGATCGGTTATGAACAAACAACTTTCTTGGCCGTAAAAATAGATGTTCGAACGAAATTTTTACTTACACGAATTGCAGCATTTGTTTTCAAAGAAATACAAAGAGTGAATTGAAACTTTATAATCGGCACTTTTTAGTAATGCTCTCCAACCATTAAAATATATAACCCTGCATTAGAAAATTTATTGGTAAATATAAACAATGGAAATGTAAATTATTTAATATTCTATAATTTCTGCGTTTTTGCATTATGATGACGGCACCTTATTTACTCATTTTCCCATTAAATAAAAGTATACATTAAATAATAATGGATAGACTCATTTTGAGCTGTCGATCACATATACTCTTTTTAGGTGAGCACTGTTGAATGCTAGGGACGCTCGATAGTAAATAAAAACCCTGTATGCGTTTTGATGGAGTATTAAATAGAAGGAAGGTTGATCATGATATATTGGTCCACTTATCTCGACTTGTGGGAAGGTCTAACAGTGAGTCATCAATATTTACTTTTTCCATCATTAATTAAAAAAATTGCAAAACCACAATGGAATTTCAATCGGAATATTTCCACTTGATTATTGTCTCAAAGATGAAAGTCATTTAAATTTAGATTAAACGCGTAAAAGTAAACTGAAGAGAAATTTTGATAAGAAAAAACGTCTGTTTTCGTTCATAATTTGCATTTTACGGATCATATAACTTTATTATACAGTAGGTATCAGACTTTATGCTTTTAGGCTATTTTCGGTCTGAACATTGGCCAATAATTTTTTTCCCCTAAGGGTCATCAAAATGTAATATCTACATGCTTTAATAAGCAAGACACTGATAAATTTGGGTATTTACAGACCATTTGATTCCAAATGACAGAAATAGGGGATGAAAAGAACCACTATGTTTACATTATTCGGCTAATAATTATTAGTCAACACTATCGTCTTAAATATGTATGATTATGAGTATGAAAAAAACTCAGAATTTTTAGAGAAACCGTTTATATATGTACAACAATAAAAACACAAGGCTGAAACCCACTGACAAACAACTTATCTATAATCAGATTGATTTTTATGCTATAATCAGGTTACAGTCTGTTTTATCTGCGTCTCAAGGTAATTAATATATTCTGGAATGGTGGAAGGTATTTTATTAGAGAAGTAAATAAATCATTTATTGGATAATTGAAACTTGATCAAAAATAAGATGGAATCCATATCATAAAAATCATTTTATACTGCTGGCGGTGATCTTGATAACATTATTCATAGTTTCGATTTTTATAGTTTTTCTTGCCGGTAAATGCACAATTTTAATCAATACAACATGGGATATTTCGTATTTAAATTCAATTAGATATAGAGAAAACAATCCTGGAGCTCATCAATCACACTCGACATTCTTATTGATTTCACATCTCATAACATTTACTAAATTTCGTTAATATATTTATCCATGAGAAAAGGCCAAAGAATAAAGACAAAAATAACAAAGGTTTGTGTTTTATGTTTTAATTTCATTTACGGAGCATCTGTTAACAGGTGATTGCTGGTTTGTGGATATAAAGCTATGTATTACATTGCCTTGCAATCTATTTCGAAATCCTTGATATCAACTTGGCGAAAGGGCAGCAAAACAGTTTTTTTAATTTTTTTGTTAATTGGTTGAATTTAATATTCTTCTTCTAAATACAATTCATCAGCTTGAAAAATAGACACCTTCGATTTCGAAATAGATGGCTAGGCGCTATATGATATAAGGTATTGTTGTCATAATTAACAGGCCTCAAGGATATAATGGTAATGGCATAAACCGTTTTCATGATACCCTTTTTTGTGTTTGTTTCTATAATCTTAAATGTATGTTATGACATTTATTTAAACCACGTGGAAATATCCGGGTAACGAAAATTGATTAGTGTAATTAATAAAAATCAACCAATTCCAAAAAGTTAAACTGCCTAGAAAGAAGTCCGATTTTACAGATCAGTCCTTCAAATTATTACGTTTGAGAAATCGGATTTCTACTACACTTTATTACTTGGAGAACACATTTTTGGTCTTATTATACATTAAGAAATGCCAAAAATTCCTTGAGTAATACAAGAATCGAGATATTAAATTAATTTCGAACTTTTCACAAAATATTCGGCCTGATTTGTCATTTGAAATGAAATATAATTGCTATTTTAGGTAGACAACACTTTATCAACGTATATATTAAATATTTAGCATAGAAATCTCAGATATCAACCTAAAACTGACTAACTTGATTTAATGAGGCTTAATATTGATTAAATGATCGTTTTTGTCTAATTTTCAGAAGAATGTATTGTTTGATGTCGATTTTTGTTTTATTAACTTTATAAAAACGGGTTGAGGCGATTTATTTACATTAACATGATTTTTATCAGTCCGAATATATTAGCCATAAACGGAACTCAATATCAGCCTCATAAAACGTTTTACCAGTTATAGTAATCACAAATTATAACTAATCGCCTCACTACAATACAAAAACAACTAATTTGCTTTATTCCTTCATTACAAGTATACCTCAGGCATAAGGCCTAATAAACGTTATTGAGGCACATCTTTTTCATCAAATATATCATTTTTAAACATTCAGCATCAACATTTCGTTCAAAACCGTTTAGTATAAAATTATAATTTTATTTAAAATTGATGAATCTAATATCAAAACAATTCACAGAGGTCTATGGGAGTAATATCAATTCATCTATTTACAGAATAATGATGTAAACCTCTAAATCCAAAATCTAGTTTATCTTCTGATAGTGTAATATCTTTAAAATATAGCATATTAAGTTGAAATTTCATTCGATTTAAACCAATATTTACTGTCATTTGACATTAAAATTTTTATTAAAATTGAAGTATCGTGAAATTGTGTTTTTAGGACAAATTGAGACAAAATTTGATATAGCAAGTCAGATATTTCAATTATAATATTCCAAGATATAAAAGTATGGTTTAATTGTTGAGTTTCTTTATTATGCACTCTTCAATATTAGTTTGAGTGGATTAAAGAGCCTGAAGAAACCTCTGAAGTAATTTTATTTGATGTATTGCTTAAAGAATGAATTTATTCTTCAAGATTTTGTGGTTTTGCCTTCCTAAAATCACTGCATTTTGATTAATACCTTTTCAGTTGCATATATAAACAGCGAATAATTGACAATCAACCTGTATGGTTTGATTAAGTCATTAAATTATATATTTCTTGTAATTTAGGCACGCCTCATTGTCAGGATGTACTTATTTTCGTACACATTTAGATTGAAGCTTTCTGAAAGTGTTATGACAAATCAATCCATAAAAATCTATATTTACCAGATTTCTGATGTCTCAAAGTAAATCAAGCTCTTTTAATTTAACACCACACTGAGATTATTAGATTTCGTAGATTAGGATCAGTCTTAATGGATGCTTCAAGTGGTGTCAGCAGTGGGATCGAAGAGATACGTCCCGAGTTCTTGACAAAGGCCTATGATGTCAATAAATGGCTGTTCCTCTTTGAAGAGCTGGCTGTGGCAAATAAATGGAACGAAGCCAGGCAAGCGGCCGTCTTGCCAGTCTTTCTACGGGATGATGCCCTAGAAGCCTACATGGAATCTCCCCTTCATACCGAATCACCGTCACCCTCTAAGCTAAAGAAACTGAAAACCCTGTTGCGCAACTTTCGTACAACTAACGATACGATTTCGAGTGCTTTCGTTAGGTTCGAAAACGCCCGGCTTGCGCCCGGAGAAGACATAAAGGACTTTGCGAAAAAACTTTCTCAGAGCATACGCACAGCTCGACCTAACCTTTCTGAGGAAGATCGCAATTTCTTCGTGTTACAAAAACTTCTCGCGTCCCTGCCAAAACAAACTTCATCCATCCTGAGAGTTCTCCCAGATTTGAAGCTGGATGATACAATTAACAAAGCACGACAACTCATGATGGATGACGAGAGTACAAACTCTGTAGCATCAATAGAGCCTACAAACGAAAAGGAAGTCCCAAATCGCCACGATGATATCGAAGCACTCCGTGCAGAGTTGGATGAACTTAAGACCGTATGTGGTTTACGAGACAAAGAAAAGTTCGAATGTACTAAATGTGGCCTGCGAGGCCATCGTTCTCAAGAATGTAGAGGCACGGCACTGTGCTATGTCTGCAATGCAAGAGGTCACATTTCCAGGATATGCCCAAGAAATAAAAACAGTAGAACTTTTAATTACACGAATAAATCTTATCGTCGTTACTACATCGTGAGCGGAATTTCGTCAACACGCGACTTTAACTTCCCCCTATGCTTAATAGACCTTAAGAAAACTGTCTCTTGTCTCATAGACACTGGTGCAAGTGTCAGCCTGATTCGCAGTGATTACGTCGATCCATGTTTGATTAAAAAAGCCAATGCGAACATCGTAGGTGTTGATGGATCGTCCTTAAACATTATAGGTGAGGTTGATCTCAGGATATGCTTGGGTAGTTTAACTACTATGTGGAGATTTATTGTTGTAAAAAATCTTATATTCGAGGCAATTATCGGCAGAGATATTATGCTCTGCTACGGCGCCCAAATAAATTTTACACAAGAGTATCCCCTTAGTTTCAAAAAAGTCCCTTCGCAGATCGCCTCTGCCAATTCTTCCTCATTAGAGCTTACCTTATGTAGAGAGTTTGAACACGCTATCTCAAAGAACGAAGGAGATCTAGGCAAAACCAATAGTGTCCAGCATCACATCAAAGTCTTTGAAGACAGACAAATTACAACGAAGCCATATCGAACCTCCATTCATCAATCAGAAGAAATAGATAGACAGATACACCAAATGATGGAGAATTCCATTATTCGTCCTAGTGATAGCCCACATTGCTCCCCTACCGTACTAGTGAAGAAAAAGTCTGGAGGGTTCAGATTCTGCATTGATTTTCGAAAGTTAAACGATATTACTGTGAAAGATCAGTACCCATTGCCTCTGATTGACACTATCTTTGACAGACTAAATGGATCACATTGTTTCTCTACCATTGATTTAAAAAGTGGTTACTGGCAGGTTGAGTTGAGCCCTGATTCGAGAAAATATACTGCATTCTCGCCAGGTCCTGGCCTTGGATTATTTGAATTCAATGTTATGCCGTTCGGTTTGTGCAACGCCCCAGCCACATTCCAAAGACTAATGGACGTTGTACTGAAAGGCCTTAATTTTGCCATGGCCTAT
>JWZT01005407.1:32706-55782 GCA_000827895.1 Thelohanellus kitauei
CCGCCACCAAGATACTGTGCCTAAGGAGGGGGAAAAGTGTAACATATATACTATTCGTTAGATTTCGTAGATTAGGATCAGTCTTAATGGATGCTTCAGTTACTGATTTTTCTATTGAGTAAAAAGTTAAAATTTTAATAAATTGGGCAGCTGAAAAATTTTTTCGATAAAAAGTGATTTCGCTGGCTTATTTTTAATCCATTCTGATTATAATTAATATGTTTAATCCAAAAGCTTAAGGTGGCATAATAATGGACATCAACCAGAATATGCATAATTTTCTTTTGGGATTTCGATGTTACAATCGAAGTGCCAAATCTAAATAAATACGTCTACGTCAGAAAAGGGACATTATTCGATGCCCCTATATATGGGTACAATAAATATAAACATTATTTTCAAGTGTAAAATATAGCTAAGAATGCATAATATGAGTGTAATCTCATATATATGATTCCACCCAGTTATAATCAAAAACAACATCGGATCGGTTGGCCTTTATTTGTAAAGCCTGTATTCATTCAGTATTAGAATGCTCTGATGATAAAATAAAAGGGCCCGGCTTTGCGTTTAAATTAGACAAAGAGAAATCAGGTACTTGAAAATTTCAAGAATGCGGGCTTTTTTGGCAAATGGGTAGTGGTTAGGATTTTCCGCTAGACGAAAGATGTTTTCAAGCTCCCTGTCCTGAAAACAAACGAATCTGCTTTGCCCTGATTTATTTAATATCCAAGAACGTCAACCCATATTCCTCTATAATCACCGACTGCTGGAATACGTATGATGGGCTGACACAAGCGGTATTCAATCACATTAACCTTCAACCACGCATATAAATTTCTTGCCCAGTTTGATCGTGAACATAGGCAAAATATAGAGAATTTATGGTGGAAAGTCCATCGATTTTTTTCTACCCCTATACTATGAAGGACGGAAGTTTTATTTACCATTTTGGTGAGTTTCTTTGGAGAAAAATATTCATAACGGATACCTTCGACCACGTTTTTGATACTTCCTAAGCATACTGCATATTTAAACCTACGTATTAAATAAATAATTTTTAACAAATAGATTTGATCGTATTTTTGTTCTTATTACATTTTAAGTTCGTCTTGCTTCCATTGTAGTTTTGAAAAAAGTTATTAGGGTTTTTCGATCCATTTAACAATCCATGCAATCTATTTAATAAAAGTTGCCACACATCAAAAAATAATTGCATGCGCGGGATAATTAACCTTTATTTGTCATGTCTTTAAATTTAAAGATCATTCGAATGCTTTAAAGAGTTAAAAAATGAAAACACATAGTATATTATAAAACATGAATCAGTTTATGAAAATGAATGAAAAAAATGTTTGCAAGCCAATCAAACCAGTGAGTTTTGAATTTTAATTTATGCCGGAAGGAGAATAACTAAAAACCTCCATAGTGTATATAATCCCTTCCCAAATAGTTCATTAAAAATACAGGGTTGGTGTAATTAGGCAAATTTCATACAAATTTAAAGAAAAAAATCAAAAAGAAATACACTCCTCCTTATTTGACTCACCTACAACCAATGCTGCTATTTTTTTAGCAGACATCACTCGATTTTATAGAAAATATGTTTTCTCGGGTTTTGTACCATTGGTGTACTTGAGAATTTTGAGATGGACTGAAAAAAGTGAAAGTTGACAAAAAAGGTTAACTATCACTCTCGTGAAATTATTTGTTGATTTGTGGCAACTTGTATCAAATATATTGCAAAGATTTTAAAAAAGATCGAAAAACCTTATATCACTACCAAAATAATTTTACTAAATATTTTATCCGTTGCTTTAAATATTAATTTATCAATAACTTCTTGACATCAAGGTTCTATTAACAAATTAACCGAGTTTTAGTCTAAAATTGTAAAATATATTTCCACCAGTATTGTTTGATGCGAAAGATCAAAAGATCATGATCATGATGCTGTTCTTTGCTTTATTTCAGAACAAGGCGAAAATCGCGCATGAGAATTCGGATAAACGTCAGGAAAAATATGTAGATTTTGGACATTGCATTAAAAACGAAGAATTCTGCCGATAACTAAGTAAAGGAATACCCGGCGACAATTCATGGTTAATACTTGACATATTTGATGTGTTGTCTTCAAGTTTTTTCGACTTTCATCACTGGCACTATTTGGCTCGTATCTAACATGGTAAAGTTGACGGTTAAAATATACATAAATTCTAAATCACACAGTTTCGGTTGTTGGTTTTAATAACTTTCCACATCTATTCTATACTGGTTCAGAGATCCGAGTCGATCATTCTGGTAGAGATATTCCAATCTTTTGTATTTATCCTGGCACAGATACAGAGGATAACAGGTACTAGATATTAGAAAGCAAATACCTGATCATCGATTGACCGTATGCGTCTTGATAGATCGAAATGTCGAGGCCATGCATTTCAAAATATTCTGTAGACATAACTAATGGAATTCTGACCCCTATCCCTAAATATAATCCACGAAAGCCATCACACGTAGAAGTGTGATGTAACATCACTTTGTGTATGTCGTCTTGTGGCTAATTTATCATTGAGCTTACATGTTCGTCGGGGCAAAAATATGGAAATATCCTGCCACAGACCAAGCATTTCAAAGCTCGCGTGAGTTCCCGGGTGCATTGTGAACACCTAGTTGGCATCATTTTACTTGTAACTCGAGATCTCTTTCAGTAAAGATAGATAAGAGTCCGGTAATGGAGCTAGACTGTGAGGATTCAAAAAATATCTACTCGTTAATCGCCTTTTACTCTTTTAGCATGCTTATGATTGGAAGTTTAGGACCTGGAGAGCTGATTAATCTATATTCAAAACGGAGAACCTATGTACCCATCTTTGGACTTTTACTCCATAGTTTGTTAAGATTGCCGATGGATAGTATGGGATTGAGAAGAAGTCCAGCAGACATTTAAGTTCTGCAGAAAGGTCCAATCCATCCCGCTTTTGAGTAATGAAATCGAGACCATTCAAATGTCCTTTTGATGTGTCAAACACTTGGACGATTAAGATGACTGCCTTTCGTAAGAATGACAATGTATTCATGAGGTACAGCTCGTACAATATTTTTTTATCTTTTTCGCCTAAAGTTTCAGTGGATGAGACAACAGACGTGTAGAGGCATGAAAGATCTTGAAGATAGATCTCATCGTTGTTATTGAATCTCACTGTCGATTCTGAACCTCTTATAGACTTAAACTGGGCAAACACATCCAAGATAACAAGGTTATAGTATTTGTGAATGAGCGAAAACTCCAATTCTACATCGGTCATTTCTTCAAGACCAGGATTTAGGTTGATAAGACTGGTAAATGAAACGAAGTCATCAACAAATTGATAAAAACGATCCAGTTGACGTGGTGATGATTCGTCACATTTTATCGAATCAGGCATTTCACGGGTTATTTTTCGCTGCCATAATCTTTTCAAAAAAATCCTTGTCAAATATTCGCTCACCAAGCTTGAAGGGACATTACAGGCTGTCAATGCCGGAGCTAGTCCACAAGCGTAGTAACAATAGCGTGAAAACTGTGACGCAACTCTGTACATTGGTGTGTCAATGGTTTCGAAGTTGAATATGCTCGACTTTGTACTCGAGCAACGGTCCAATATCTCTAGTTTCGCAATTGTATTTGCCAAACTGGATATACATTTTGAAATAATGGTCGAACAGAAGATTCTTGAACTGAAATTTGACGCTTCAGGCGTGTCAACACAATTAAATGTTGCACAATTTTTCAAAAAAACATTATTATCATCTAATGGGGAAATGAGGGCATTCTTAATGGTTCTACGAAAATGAAAACAGGCGAATGATGAGTTGCTTTGATTTAGTTCGTCCCACGTCTTGCTTTTTATCAAATGAGTCAAATAATATTTAAATATCTTGATCTTTGAAAGTGCCGTGTTCCTTGAAAGTTCTTTTTTAATCGGCCATGCAAAAGGAATGAAAAAGTTATTTTTCTGGTGACATACACGGCATTTGTAATTTAAATTTATTAATAGTTCGTTTGAGATAAAAATTAATCCTTTTGGTAGATAAGGGGCACATTTTATGTGTGAAAAATGACAACAGCCAGAAATAAACATTCCAGGAATCATGCTTTGAAGTTGTCCATCATTACTTATCGCATTTATTGGTGATTGAGGATTCAAGTCTGTCATCAGGACACCATCCTCTTTAAGAACTTTCATGTTTTGCAGTTTGAGACTCTCTCGTGTTCGAGCAAAACAAATAAATGAGGTTGGATAATGATATATATCAAAAGTAGTCGATTGACTGTTTCTTTCTGATATTTGGCACAGGTCACACAAGACAACTTGATGCTGATCATCAGTTTCTTGAGTTCCAGAATCTTGGTCTTCCTTATTCTCTGTGTATTTGAGCCACTCGTCATTCTTTTCTGTGAATTTATTACATCTCGCTTGTAAACTCTTCAAAAGAAGTTCACGGCATTCTCGTGCCCTTTTTTTAGCATCGTTCTCAGGATTTGTTTCTACATCTATGGTTTGAGTATTTGACAGCTGGATAAAATATTCAATCACAGCATTTATCACGGGCTCGTCTGTTGAGGTCCTTTTATCGACCAAGAACTCCAAAATAGTTCGGTTTTCAAGTTTTGGATGTTTTCCATGAATGAAATCAATGATTTGAGTATATTGGGAATACATGTCCGTATTTTTGGACAATTTTAAAATTAAACTGAGGCACATGAGAACCAGTGCGATTACATTTGGAGAATGGCGTTGAAAGTGACTGCCATTGGCGCCCCAGTTTGTAAGTACTTTGAGAAGAAGATCGAAAAATGAGTAAGAAAATAAAAAGTCATTCAAACCTTTGAAACTATCAACCAAATCAACGATTTCAGGGAGTTCAAACCTGCATTTTTTATTGCGGTACAGGACTCGAAGACGTTCGTAAGCTTGTGCTGAATCCAAGGAAGAATATGCAAAATAAAACACATTCACTGCACTAAAGTATCGTGGATTGAGCGAATATTTACTGTCAGAACTTAAAAACGATTTTTTAAAAGATACTAGGTTCAATATCTCATCCACCCTTTTCAAAAAATCGCGTTTTTTAACTTCATATTCTTGAATACGCCGATATGGACATAATAGTACTTTAATCTCTTCGTAAGTTCGATCTTTGGAAAAGAGAAAATGAATAAGTTGTCGCTCTAAAAGATAGCCTTCCCTGTCCTGAATAACACCCACAAAGTGCCGTTCAGTCAAGGAATTATAAACGAGGGTTAACATTGTGTAAAGATCCAGCGTACCTGATGTGATCACATTGAAAATTGATGAAACTGAGAACGATATTTTTGCGGCATTTTGCGTGTGAGGGAACATATTTAAACTAATATAACCCATTAATTTCTCTGGATCCATACGTGACATCAATATTTGGATGGTGTTGAAGTCTTGCATAAATAAGTAGTGCCAGTATGCTGTGTTGTGGTATAGGTGCGCAATACAGGTCAATCCTGAGAGATTTCCAGGTAAAAGCGGTGACTTGTAGTTACATTCAAATGCTGTCGAATTAATGGCACATCGGGAAATCCATAATAATAGCTTCCAATCCGTCAAAAGCTTGATGGATATTTTGTCGCACAAACATTCATTCATGGAACAGTGCATGAAGATATCGACAAAAACTCGCATCGATAAATTGAATATAGAAAAAGGTTCATTTTGAGCGTTTTTTTGAATCATGAGACGATCGCCAGTTGTAGCGCCAGGTGTCAAACTCTCCAGATCCAAGGAGCTCTGTTTAAACATTCTCAAGAAGGCCGAGAGTACTAGATTAGCGATATTTGAATCAAAAACCAGCCAATTAACATAGCGTGCCAGGAATTTGTGGATTGTAATTATTAAACGTATAAATGATTCATATTCAATACCTGAGTCTGGGAATCCGTATGCCCTTTGAATAGGCTCTAGGTCATCAAAATCATCGCAAAACATAATTAACCTCAATCCGGCTCTTCTAAGTTTTCGTCTAAACAGAACAGATAATTCTATAGTCATTAAATCCAAATTTAGAATCTGGGTTAGTTGTTCGGACACAACCCAGAATAACTCATGTATATAATCCCAAGGAATTCCTTTTTTATTCACTCTAGTGAAAGTGTATCCTTTTTTTAATCCTAAACTTGATAGAATCAAAGTGAGATAATCTAGAATCAATGTAAGGAACCCTTCTTCGACCAAGGTAATCACAAATCTGGGAGAGGATGCAAGTCGAGCTACCAATTGAAAAAAAGAATCCATTTCATGATGGAAATCTATCTTGGGTTTGGCACAAAGTGAATCAAGGCGATAAAAACAAAATTTAGCAATTTGAATTTTCCCGGCTTCAGAGACTGATACGGCCATTAAAATTTTATCGAAGATTGCAGATTTAAATCTTTCATGGAGGTTTCCTTCTTTGAGAACATAAGTATCAAGTAAATTTGTTTCATTAAAAATGATATTTGAAAGAATTTCACATAGTGTATAGTTTCGGAGGCAAATTTCGCCAATGAAATGGATGAGAATAACCATCAGTTTCATAAAAAACAGCCTATATATTTTTATGACTTTGAAACGTATACCAGGTTTTAAACAAAAGGGACAGAAGATCTTTTTAAACGATAACCTCCTTTTACATCTCTTGATATCCTCCGAGTATCTTGCAACAATACACTCATTTCCAAGTCTTACCTGAAGTTTTATTAATATTTTTTCTTCATCTGTTAAGTTAAGAAGATTGTCGACCAGGGAAACATTATATGCGATGTTTTCTGTACAACCCAAAACTATAACGCAACATCTCCGTGTATTAATATATTCCAGACGTGGTAGCTTCGCGATGAATATTGGACTATCAGGTCCTTGTTTTTCAAGGAACGACCAGATCTGTTGTGACACCATAATACGATCCAGTTCCTTGTCCAATTGTTTATTGTCGTAAAGTTGCTTTTCCAAGAATTGGCTCAAATAGCAAAAGGTCCAATGTATCCTATCAATTAAAGCCTGTGGGATTGATTCATCTTTCTCATCCATTTGTGTATGTTTGGAACAAGAAGGCGATTTCTTGTAGGCATCTAAATTGCCACAGAAGCACACAGTAACCCGATCTGACAGGATTCTCTTGTACAAATGTGATTCATGTTCCGAGTTGAAGAAACAATCTTGACACAATCCTCGAGTATAATCATTCGCACAGTCAAGACAAATGTACATGGGCTCAGAAACAAAAATATTCTTCACACATCTTGGCGAGCCAATTGCTTCCGAGGAAAACAGTTGTTTGAAACGCAAATCAAATCCTTTAACGATAAATTTTTCTAGTGGCTCTATCACCAACTTTTTCAGGTTTTTTATTGAGTACGTATCGAGAAGGCTTGTGAAACTTTTCTCAGAAGTAATCCATAGAGCTCTTGCCAGTATAGCATCGACATTCAGCCTAGCCTCTTCCATCTGAAATTTTTATTGCCCTTGAGTATAAATAGATAATTTTCTAATCACGTGTTCACACAAACGCTTATAATCCTGTTAGGCTAACCGATATTTTATGTATCATTCGGAAAACCTCCAAATATGTCGGCTAAATTTGACAAAACAGAAAAATATAACCAGCATAAAAGGGACCTTTTTGTGAAATATCATAACCACTTCATGCCACTTTCTAAAACTTATTTATCGTCATCCTGCTTCAAGCTTAAGAGTATCAGTTATGTAATCAACTGAAATCTCAGTTTATCTTATTCGGTTTCGGTAAGTTTCGTAATGAGAAGCTTTTTCATCTGAATGTCGTAATTGACCATTAAAATCTCCTATGACGCTGTTTGATAAATAAGAAGGCAGCTTGAACAAACACACATATTTCTGCAGAAAATAGGGCATGGAGAGTGCTTATAGTTATCAGTAATTGTATTTCGATACAAACTATCAAGGTATTATTTCTGATTTCGCAGATAGAGCTTTATCGTAAATTGGAATCAAAAATAAATTTATCGGACAGGTTTTAATAAAAAATGGTGTACGTAAATGAACTCATGCTTTTAATCGGCTTTCTCTGATCCAAATTTTAATTCGCCTTTTATTTGTATAATTGTTTAAAAAAGATCAATTACTAAAATTGAAGCCTTAAGTGTGAAAATTTCGGTAGCCGTCCCTTTCTACTCAGCATTACTTATTTGAAGACTTTTTAGGTTATAACATATCCAAAGTATTTCAACGTGAGGCAATTTTTAAAGACATTTATTCTAATTACACGATTAATTGAATTTCTAATTTAAAAAAAATTAAAAATATATTAATAAAGGATGCATAACCTCTCTATGCATTTATAAATCATGTTCACTTATCCTACAAAAATGTCTAAGCCGCACGAATTCTCCAAAATTATCAACGATGTTTCCACCCCCATTTCTTGATCGTATAACGCCTTAGTTCTGCTATTTGCAGCCCTATGACACTCAAAAGTATCTCGAATTCTTTCAAATCAGTTTATACACCCTCCTATCTAAGAATTTCATTGTTTCTGAATGTAAAACTTGAATAAAATTTCGATAGTTTCCAATACGATCAAAAACGATCATATATACAATAGCACATGGAAATGTGTATCGCTTCAGTTTACTGTCACGTTTCTGTCTTCCGTCAGCTACATGTCAGATGCTACTTATCAACACCTAGGTTTGGGTTGCCGCATTCTATTTTTATACTGGTATTCTGTTATGTGAGAGCCCAGCGTTCAACATAATAGTATATTACATTTTCCTCCGATTGATTGTATGCTTTAATCGTAGTGAATTAACAAGTGTTTTATCTACACGCTCCTGGTAGTTAAAAGTTTTTCAAAGTATTGAAAATATTTTTCAGGTTAACCCTAAATTTGAATTTCTTGATGAACAAAATACACACGATTTTGACGTTGGTTAGAATTAATATTAATCTAGCAGAGTTGAAATATTGGAGAGCGATGAGGAACCAGATCCCTCTGTTGTGATGCGGCTTTCATCAGCACACGATGAGAAAGTGTTTAGCTGGTGAAAATACATTGTCGTCATTAATTTCTTAAAAGTTGAGAGTATAATGAGATTATTCCGCCCATTGATTTGCTCAATCTTCACCAATACTACCTCTGGTACAATTTAAATATTTACGAGGAAATTATGAAATTTGATCAGATGTAAAATTTTTCACTGATACCCTTATGGTCCAGAACTCCTCAATAAAACAACAGCATTTCAGACATCGGTGTCTAATGATTCATTCATTCAATTTTAGGACGATGCAAACAACAGACTTCAAATGATTAAATGTGCTTCTTTTCGTAGCTAGTTCATGCCAATCCTGATGGCTGTTGACCTGTCTCAACACGTGTAATGGTAACCCACATATTCGAGTTAAACCAATGTTTAAAAAGGTTTGGTATGACATTTCAGATTGCGTGATCGATGCTGTTAATCAAAAGTGCCATAATTAAAGCAGGCTGATGAGCTAATATTAACCGTCGTATTGTAGATTTAAAAACGATGTGATCATCGATGACTATTTTATCCATAAATAAATGATCAAATGTCGTCATTTAAAAATCACCAATATTGTTTATGTGAACAAAAACCTCCTTTTGACATATATCTTTGGATCAAGAGTATAGTGTCATCATTCATTAATCAAGAAAACAAAATTATCAATTCGTCTGCTTTACGGCTCATTGGATTTCCAGTGTATTGCCTGTCAATTATTGCACTAAATTATCAATAGGCAAAAAATAGTCGAGTTTCCCATGAATGATTCAAAAGCCCACAATCGTCAATGGTTTGAATGATAACCAACTTAATATTGAGTATTTCTTTCTGATCTTAAATTCTCGATCGATTCGAATGTAATTGATCAAGCAAGTAAACAGAATCCCAGATAACTACATTTCCCAACAAAATGTGGTAGAATTAGTTAATCTGAGTCATGTAGACCAGTGGTGAGCATCCTTTTTGAGACGAGGGCCACAACTCGAATTCAAAAAGCCTTCGGCGGCCAAACGACTGATGTGCAATTGTAATGCTGCCTCTAATCATTCGCAGCGCAGTGAAAAAATAACTGAAAATCAGTATCTCAACTTTCGCATTAATTTTCGCGGGCCACATAAAGGGCTGCGGTGGGCCCAAACGTTGTGCACGACTGATGCAGGCCATGTGATTGATCTCTACAGGAGATGAACTGGTAGAAGATGCGGAATTCCACCTTAGCAGAAGAAAATTGCGGTGTTTTCGTGGAAATGAAAAAGTTAAGTGTATCACAAAGTGTGGGTGTTAAATACTCGTTGAAACGTATCTTTATATCAGAGAAACAGGAGTCCCAATTTGGTGCATATTGGCCGTCATACGCCAATTTTAGTATTACCCTTTGTGGATAATTTTTTAATATATTAGAGGACCATTTATTTTCTCGATGTAACGGAGTATATTTTAAAATGTTGAGTATTTTCTAGTCGATACCTGGAATTAACTCAATACTCTAAGTCTATTTCCAGATGGCAGAATATTTTATAGTTTTGTGTGTCAATCAAAACTGTATCACAGAAGATCATTTTCATGCATTAAAAAATCGAAATCTTGCCTGTAATGATTAGCAAAATGGCTCCTTTTCAAATTTTTTCCTGTTTGTTATTCCCAGGGTTGGAGTGTCTGATTTCATGTCTTTATTTCGTAAAACAACGAATTCGCAGGACATCGAGTTCCCAGGGGCCTTTCTTCGTGTTTAAAAAATGAAAACTCAATTTTTGGCTCAATCAATGTTTAATTAGATTTTCTGTGTAAATACCTAATTTTTACCTCCATCCAATGATAGTCCTTTGCAATTTATTTTGCATCATAGTAAACAGATTTCTGAGTATGAAAAATAAATTGAATTGACTTTTAACACATTCCAGACTGTTGTTTTTGTGTGGATTTTACAATATATAGCTTGAAAATTACTTCAAAATCATAAATTCACTGAAATCAGCGTTAGAGTTGATAGAGAGCTCAGGTCAACCCATTTTAGAAGAATTTGAATTCCCTTTTTTATATTTATCGAATGATGAATACAATAGATAAATTCAATTGATGAGCCAGGAAACAAAGTACCTGTTTTTGTTTTTAGACTATGGAAAATACCAAACAGTTTCTAAAACACCCGTAACCTTACTACATTCTCATCAAATAAAAAGTTCCGCTTTTTCTGAAATTTTGAGTATTTTGAGTGAATAAAGTTCTTTTCTTTAGTGTTTACATCGATTTTTTTGATCTAGGTTTGAACTACCTGCAGGCAAAGTTTCAGTCACCGAAGAAATAGATTAGGCTAGTGCCAGTACTTCTTAGGTTCTTTTAATTGTGATGAATTATTCACTATTCGCGTGAATTTGTTTTTATTTTTATGTTGACCGAGATAAAATTATCTAAATTCTCTACTTGTGCGAATTTGTGATTTTGAAGGAAATCTGAAACCAGGCATTTTAAAATTCCCACATAAATATAGCAGGCCCTGGTATGTGAATAGTTTATTGAAACTATGAATACTGAAAAATCTGTCAACGACGACCCTAAACCAAATGTAAATGGCTGTTATTAGAATATAGTAAAAATTGGGTAATCTTGTAGTAAATTTGATTAAACATCAATTGGGCCAAAAATTGAACTTTCATGTTGAAAAAACTTAATAAAGGCAATCGCGAATTGGTTTTTTGCTAAATGAATTCTTGTCATCGGTATATTTATCTTGGCTGATTTATAATTACATCGTTTACTTTGGACATTTCACAAAAGGCTTCTGATATAGCGGCCTTGCACATAAGTTAGAGGTCTGGGGCTCTTTTCAGATGTATAACGCAACCTTAACATCCTTGTTATTTTTGAGTAATCAAAAGGACCAATTTGTCTGAAAATCAACGACTAGTTTCGTTTGGGGAATTTTTTGAAGTTACCAAATTAATTTCGACACCAATAAGCACTGTTGGTATTTCAAACCGAAACATTTCAAATCAAAAAATTCTTTCTCAATTCTTCACTCTATACTTTTCAAAGAAAATTAAAAAAGATTTCCATGATATTACATGATACAATCTGCTGGTTTTCTGAATCGATGTTTAATAAGATCAAATTTGAATCCCATGCAGACTATTTTCACCACCTTTCTATTTATCGGACTCATGAATGAATAGTATAGCAATAAATGGTGAAGTTCAAGCAAGAAGACAGTATTCAAAGTTTGACTGAATATCAACGAATTCTGGCGATAAGTTCAAATGTTAATTCTTGTGGGCGTTTCACTATTTTTCATACACTTGGTATATTTTATGACAATGAAATAGTCTCAATCCATGGTAAACCCAAACTCCTGCCTACTTAAGTCTGATATCCGAGACTTTTTTGGAACTCGGCGCGGAGATTGTCATGCTCCTACAATTGTCCTTGTCTAGTACTTCAGTTTTAATGATATCGGAAATTGAAAGCATTCTGAGGAATGGAAGAAGTTTTAAGATGCCACTGGTAGTGACAGACTATACTCTCCGGATGCGAGGTTTCATTGTCTTTTGGTTTTTATTATTGTAAACTCATAATCCGATAATTTTTAGTTCATCTCTCATTTATTAAGGAAATTCAGTATTCATAGATATAATGATACTATCCATTAGTACGAAACTTCGAGCGAATTACTGTGAGTAGAATCATCAATCGGATGTGTTTTCACACATCTACACATTTTTTTATTCTTTACGATTGCGGATGGCATTATTTGCTTGAGCTATGCCTAATTTAGATTTTATAAATGTGCTGCCGAATCAAAATGGTCTGTAGGATAAATACATCCATCTCGAAGTCATTTCGGTGTCCTCAACTTTCGGTGATATTTTACTGTATCTATCTTAAATTACTGGCGTTCGGAGTTCTAAAATTCCACCGGGACAGTGATTTCAGAGTGTTTGAACAATCCGAATAGTTATCAAAAATAAAATTATGACATTGCTTTTCTCTGTTACCACTACGAAGAACGATGACCAAACAAATAGTAACAAGTATTTATTGAACGAATATTGAAAAAAGTTTTGCATATGTTGGTTATTTATCATTATTTGATTATGAAGCTTAAAGAGACAAATCAAATTTTATGGCTGATGATAATTGTGAATTTCTCACCAACATTCAATCAAAAATCTCTTTAGTATGACCAAACGATTGATGTCGTTTGTTATATCTATTTCATGTCAACCAGAATCATTTATTAAATTGAATGAGGTTATTCAAAGTATAGTGTTTTGGATCGATCTGTCTCCTTTCATAAAAAAGTAACAATTTTTTAGGATAATTTAGCTTACTAACCAATCCCTAATGTTTGAATATTTTACATGTTTAATTAATGGGTGAGATGGCCAGAAGGCGCTGAAACTAAGATGGAGGATTGATTAGTTGAATCGATATTGAATTAAGCTCTTGCTCATATCTATTCATAACTAAAAATCGATACAATTCAGACATTTCTCAAGAAACTAATTAAAAAATTGTGAATGAGATAAACACGATATGAATAAAACGATTCAAGAAAATAAAGCCATTTACTTCAATTTAGAACTCAACACATGCTGTAACCCGGTGGAAACATTTGAGGTCTCTGATGTTCAGACTCGAGATAATCACCAAAATGGAAATTTAAATGGTTGAAATTCTAAATCTCGTCTGGTTCCATTTGAAATAGCCTATTAATCCGTTGATAGATATGCAATTAACATGGTTCAGGCATTCATATTCGCTAATCGATGATCAGGTGTCAGCAATATGAGCTTTAATAAATCTCATAATCCTCCTAGAAAATGCGTGTACCAATAGAATTGTCAGAATTAGCAAGTAATCTACGAAAGAATCGAGGGTTAACACAAGCTGCTCCTAATTTAGGAGCTCATCTATTAATGTTTGATAAACCAAAACTTTTCATTTTGGGAATGCTTAAGCGTCAGTATTTGGTTTTGACCATTAACCTAAAGTATTTTTTCATCCAACACAGTTGGTATCCGTCTTGGTCAACAATCATCAATTTTCTGAATTTATCAAATCTGGGTCACTTTCATCTTTGAACTAATGTTTACAAAATAGTATTGTTTAAACAATTAGATCACAGTTAAAACCTGACAGCTGCTCTGGCAATATGATCCCCCTGTTTCTTTATGTTTTCAGTACATTCATAAAATTTCAAAAAATGGCAGAGAACGAAATTAAATGTCACAATTTCGCCAACCTACCAAATTGATATAAAGTGAAGCTCTTTCGAAGAAAAACTTAAACAAACAATTGATGACTTGAGTCAAACAATATAATATGTAGAAAGCGGTGCGGTACTAATAAAATTATTTGCTACACCATTTTCCTTCCGAACTTCCTATATGGAACTTCAAAAGTTCTTTTTCTGCTTTTTTATTATAAGAAAGTTAATGATACACGTTAGAGAGAATATTACTGTTTGGCTCAGGTCAATCTCAGTAAACCACTGTTCATATCAGACCCAATAATCTAACGGCATATTTTCAAGACCCTAAAAGATAGAATCTTTATACATTTTCATTTAATTTTAATAACAAAAATACAGCATAAAGAACTTTTGAATGTCAACGTGGTAAAGTTGGAAAATCTGAATGGGAAATGGTGTGAATTTAAAAATTATTCATCCGAATTCGCTGACATTTGTGTTTTCCACAATATCATATTTCCGATACGAAAAACCACATATCATCAATGGTTGTATTATTGATTTCAGATACAAATACTAGAAAAATATCATTTGTTAAACTAATATAGATAAATGATGAAACATTTATACATATAATGTCGATTGTTTAAAACATTTTTTTTGCAGCTTTCTTAAGCTTTTTCATGGCCTTCTTGTCGTAAAACTGTTGGGTCCCGTACATACTTTATCAAATAATGATATTACGGAGTAGCCATGGGAATTGTTGAGGAGTCTATTATTTAAGAGATTTACATCCTGGTGGTGGGGGAGGACCTCGGTATGCCATCCCCGTATTTGGATAACCTTGTGGAGGATACTGAGCAACCTGTGGATAGGCTTGAGGTTGCATAGGTTGACCAGGATAAGGAGGAGCTTGTCCCACATACTACATCAGTTCAGTGAGTACTTGTTGGGTAGGGTAGTTAGTTGCTGGATATCCAGGCTGTGGTGCTGAGCCAGGATAAGGTTGACACTGTTGAGTCGGGTACGTGCCTTGAGCCGGATATTGAGTCTGCTGACCCTGTTGTGGGGGCTGAGCAGTGTTTGAGGTTATGTTGACAGTCACCGACGGTTGTGGAGGTGCTTGGCCTAAACATCTCACATTTTTTGTACCTGGATATGTTTGAGGTTGGGTGGTAGAAGTTGATTGCTGAGAGGGAGTCGAAGATGTGGCCTGCTGAGGGGGATACGGAGATGCACCCTGCTTTGGTGGATATGGAGTAGTTTGTTGCTGAGGATATTGATTGGAAGGAGTAGAAGCGGCCTGTTGTGGGGGGTAAGGTGATGCGCCCTGTTGTTGGGGATAAGGCGTAGTTTGTTGCTGAGGATATTGATTGGAAGGAGTAGAAGAGGCCTGTTGTGGAGGGTAAGGTGAGGCGCCCTGTTGTTGGGGATAAGGCGTAGTTTGTTGTTGAGGATATTGCTGATAAGGAGTCGACGAGCCCTGCTGTGCTGGGTAAGACGATGGGCCCTGTTGTTGGGGATACTGCGTAGTTTGTTGCTGAGGATATTGTTGAGAGGGAGACGGGGATGGGATGGGCTGTGGCGGGTACGGAGTTGTGCCTTGCTGTTGGGGATATGGAGAAGTGCCGGTGGGATTCAAATTTTGAGCTTTTCTTAATATTAGATACTTGGAGGTGGATATGTAGAAGGATGTTGCTGAGTTGCTCCATCTAGGTTAAAAAAAATCTACAAGCTCCGGCAGGAGGTGCAGTTGGTTGTACCGATGATGTACTTGGGTAGAATTGATTGTAAGCTATTATTAAAAATGAAAAAATCTATAAATTAAAAATAGACCAAACAATAATGATTTGTGAGTTACTTATTCGAACAGTTCATTATTCTAGTCTTTTTTAAAGTAACAAATAAAATAAACTCTTGGTTGCAACTCGTGTTATTCATTGAAACCTTGGAGGCGAAATCAAATTGGATGTACTTTATGGCTGGCGATAACCCCATTGAAAAACCGACTTACAACCGAAAGGTAGATGTCTAAGACTAGGCTTAGGAGATGGTAGATGTTAAAACAAGGCAGATGAATGCGACAGTGTAAATATTTAAAAGAAGTTTGGTCCTTAACATATATCCCTCACCTGAGACAAAATGGTTTCATTCTATCCGCTGTATGAGTCAAACCCGCCATTGATTTTGCATTTTAAAAAGTTAATATAAAGATTCAACATAACAATATTAAGCTTTGGTCGACGTAGACATGGAGAAAACTGTTTAAGCTTAAAAAATGTGCTGTGAAAAAGAAAAGTTGACAATAACCTATGATTTAAAGTTTATAAATACCATTTTGGATGATGTAAATTCATCCTCTTCAGACGCAATTATTACATTTAAAACTGTCCATTAAAACCTCACAGTTCCTTTAAATACTCAGGTCTTTCATGATCTGATAGAAATCCTACATGGGAAGGAGATAACAAATTAGTTTGCCGGAAATTCAGAGCTTACATTTTCAGAACAGGCTAAGGTATAGGTCCATGAAAGATATATCGTTTTTGTAATGGATGTGTGAAGAAGTTCATCATATTAAACAATTAACTGCATTTATGTCCAATTATAAAAAAAAACTATAATTTTTAGTGTCGCTTGATATTTCAACACTAAATGTCAACAACTCTATTATAGTTATCAAATAGTTTTATTTTTCTCAATTAGTAGTAACTCAAAAGATTCTTTCCATTAAAAGACTATTTTCAAAAAAATCCCCAAATTTTCATTTTTTTGGAAATTGTAAATTAACTGAAAGAAGTGGCATGAACTTCCACAAAACGGTTGAGTTAAGTAAAATACTTTAAAAAGATAAGTTGTATTCCAAAAACATGTCTCATTCCCTTAACTATAAATTATTTTCAACAGTTTGTCACCCCACTCTAGTGATAAATCCACAAGAGTTCTACACTTGTACACAAAAAGTTGTGAAATTTAAATATTCTATTTGATTCTGTGCAAGCATAAATTCAATGTGTTGGTATTGTTGAAATCTGTACCTTAATTGACATAATATTCTCTATCCATGTTTACATTTAGGCAGTGATGACTAAAAGGATTTTGATCCTTAATCATATAATCAAAAAGATTTTTAGCAAATAGATATTACAGATCTTTCTAAAATAAAAATCAAAGGATAACTTAGTGATAAAAAAATCAGAATTCGAGTTGTAATTACCAAAAATGCTACGGTTTATACATAATCCTATTTTGTTCGACCCTGATATTTATGATATCCCCTAATATTGTTTGTTTTAATTTAATCGTGTGATCCAAAAGCCTTGTAATGTGATATTACTTGAATTCTTAAAAGGTATCTACTTATGGGTTGTCACATACGAATAACGTTTCTCAGTATCATACTATATACTAGAAACTCAACGAAATCAACATATTGAGAGTGTGAAAGAGACCCATTAATATAGATACATATAGACCCGATTCTTCAAATAAAAGGGTTAGGTTATTTTTCTTATATCTTCTTGTCCTTTTGATAAAAAAAATCATAAATAACGTCGTATTTATACGACGAATCTAAAAATAAAACAATTTAAATGATTAGATTATATGAGGCTCAGAATATTAAAAGGTTGCAAATGAGAATTCGTCAAGTTCGAACTTGAGTAGTTAAAACCTATGGTTTTAGATAATTCAAAGTTTCACAATTCAGATGTATTAAAAATTATGAAATGATTATTCATCTAACAAGAAACCTGAACAATAAAACATCCAATCCGCTTGACTAACTTTGCATCTTAACCCAATTTTAATTCATACTCATTCAAATTAGCGATAATCTCTTATTATACTTCATGTAATCAGCTATGAAGCTGATTATAACAACATACCAGATACTCGAAAGAAATTAATTTTTAGTTTTGAACATAATTTTGATAAAACTGAAATACAAATTAAAGATTATTGTCACACAAGCATTCAACGAGATCAAGAAATTTAGTAATTGATTCATCATTTCCAATTATGCCAATTTGCATACACTCTCAAACATTCTAAATTAAAATCGAGAATAGCTGAACAATACTTGATAAAGCTGTGCGCACTGCTATTTATGAATTCATTTGATTGCAATGAAAAATATACATTTGAATTGAGAATTTATCCACCATAATTCATGAGTCGAAATCGGATGATATGACCCATTGAACGTAATTCAACTCTGAAATGACTGAGAACAATGAGCGAACTACTCTTTCATGTAATACATAACAAAAAAGACTCGTGAATTCAACGGTAATTGTTTAAAGAATATTTCACAAACAGCATAGCATCCCTCAGACCGAAGAGTTTAGAATTTCTCTCAACTAAAAAGTTATAATGTAGAGGAAGGGTCGACAAGATGTAATAATATAATCAAGAATATGATACCCCAGAAATAGTTGTATTTGTTGTAATCGTTTTTGTTCGCGTATCGATGGAAGCTAGGTCTAAATGACTTTTCAGAAAATGACATCTCAAAAATGTTTGTTTAATATTAATATTAAATCACAGCAGTGTATACTTTAATATTAGTAAATAAATTCTAAATAAATACCAGCTGGCTTTGGTTGTTGGGGACAGTAAGGATTCTGGGCACTCTACATAAACATCTAAGCCTACATTAGGAGGATTCGGAGGAATAGCGTCTAAGAATTAGGTGTTAAAAACTTGGATTGGGATACATGTTTGCTCTCTATTGTTTTCGTTAAATTTCGTGTAAAATAGCCGATTAAGTTAATTGATATTTAAATCACTTAACACCAGATTAAGCATCCTCACAATAAAGATCAAAATTGTTTACACAGTCGCATTGCATTGTTTTTATATTAATACTTTTGTACAAAGCATTTTAACACCAACGCAAAATATCCCATACATTCACAGATGTGATCAATTTTTTATTCACATTCGGTGATTGAGAGTGCGTAAACGCCTTGAAATTGTCTGACATGTATGTAACGTATATCTATCAATGGTTTTAGATTTGATAAGAAATATTGTGGGCCAAGGTTATCACTGACATTACGGAGAATCAATGCAAAAATCTGTTTAGAATTTTTAGAACTTTGTTTGGATGGCTATTAAAAATTATGAAAATTTACAGACGTGCTCTGAGTTTTCAGGGGGAACATTTTACTTTACGATGTTTTGATATATTTTAAGCGGTGTGTCGTAGGTATTTTTAAAAGCTCATCTAATAATTATTGCCAAGATTATCGAATCCATAACGAACTAATTTCTCATCGACCTAACGTCCCATTGCATCTTCCTGAAAATCAATGAATAAATCATTAACTAACGAGCGACCGATTTTCTCTACCGTAGAAAATCGACTATACACGTGTCACTTCATGGACCCGAAAATCATCTTTATTTGTTTTTAATCGCGGTGCATTTCAACCACTTTTTAGGTACCAAATAATCTAGTTGGTAGACATGTTAAATAGAAACTTGCCATCCGAATCGACGTCGAACTGTGTTTTAACTAACACTATGTGTTAGGGTGGTGTCATCACCAATTATCGATATTTATGTTAATTGATTATTTGTTTTCTAGTTATGGGTGATCGCCATACATTTGTAGCGCAGGTGCCCTGTTATGGGCACCTATTAGTAAACATGGATTTTGAACCATTTTGTTCTAAATTTGCTTATCCAAAATTAACACATTCAAGTTAGATTCTAATATTGGATTTTACATTCATTCGTTTCCACCGTGATTTACAATCATTACCACCCAGCGCGTGTGTAATCTTTTTTATGGCTTTTTGTTTAAAATCATGACAGAAAATAAAGAATTTAATATATGTGCTCGAAGAATCATCATTGAAATGGTCAATTTCGACGAAAAAAAAGGATCCATTACGTTAAACAAATGACGCACGCGTAATAGAGTGGAAACGATTGAATGTAAACCCGATAATAGGTTTTAATCATTGTGCCTATATTGAAGAAATGTGTGAAAACATGTTTTTAACATCGTAAAATGCCAAAAATATATAGTATAAGAATTCTGAATCGTGCGAAGAGATAATCAAAGCTGCATCCTTTCAGAAATTTGTAAATGTTATTTATTGAGGAGTTCTCACTCTGAAGCTGTGTATAAATTTATTTAGAAGCGAATGTAACAGATCATCAGATGTAGCCTACATATTCTTTACGATTTTTTGAATGGTTTAATACTTACCTATGGAAGCCATCACCTCTATTTATAGAATTACAAACCACCAGTTTTCCTTTCCAATTTTTTATTAATAGGCGAAATTATTACGTTTATGGGATCTTCCTCTACTAAAATATATAATCAACTGAAATTTTCTTGATTACATCAAAACTCTTAATCGAATAATATGTCTTTTAGTTACACAATGAAATATGACTCATAAAAGGTTCTGGTGCCAACTTTGAATTAGGCCTGTTAAAAAACTATGGGTATTCAAGTAGAAAGCGCCCCCTAACGCATATGCGTTAAAATTCAATGGCTTCGGACATGATTTTCTATAAAATGTTCTTAAACCACAGCGATTTGAAACATTTTTGAGGTAATGTTGCCTAAAATTAATACAAACCCTCTTAGAATTAATTTAAATAAGTTTCGGTTTGAAATTATCAACCAAGACGATCGATATAGGCAAAATATTCCATTAAATTCTCACGCACGTGCGTTAGAGGGGTCACTTGCTACCTGAATACCAAAATATTTATACAATATATTAAAATCCAAGTTTCCGCAATGAAAGAGTGATAGTACAATAATTTAACTTCAAACATTGCCATCGTTTAACATTTTAACCCTTTAAATTTAAATTAATTAAGTTTTCTAAGGTACTTTTCTCTAAGTCACAAAACGAAAAACTTTTGTTGGATAACTGGAATATTAATTCCTAAAAGTAACTTGAATATTTTCTTGTGACGAAGGATCATTTATCAATCAATGCTCTTTTAAAAAATTTTTTAGTAAATTGTGGGAGAATAAAATGTTTTACAATCTTGATTCAGCAATACTTTATTTCGCGCGAACCTAAACGGGAACTAGCATTATTAATGCCAATCGTTAATCATTCCAACCTATTTTGGTTTTTAGGATAAAAGAATGTTCATATTCTTAAAATTTAGCTTTAACCTGCATATTTTCAATCATCCTGTGTAAAGCGAAATCAAATCTCCTCAAACAAGAGATAATATATTTAACACAATATTCAAAATGGTTCTCAAACAGGCTTTTATGCTCTGAGGACGAGAGCACATTGACTCTTGTCTACCTAATGAGTCTGTTGAAGTTATATATACTGAATCAGGCGGATGGGAAGAATTTCATCGAACACGAAAAGGCATATCGAATTAATAAATCGGAGCTCATCTTATGTACAAAGGTGTAAGTACGGATTAGGCCGAGGTAAACCTTTACGCGAGGCCAAATAAAATTAATTTTGGGCATATCCAGTTGAGACCATTCTATCCTCACTTCGTGTGTTATTCAGCCTTTTAATTGATCCGATATTAGATAACCTAGTTTTTGTATAAGATCTTATAAAGACTTAATGTGTATCATACATTTTCATGAATATAAACCAATTTGTAGCTCCTCTTCCTGTCTGGTTGAGTTTGCAATCCTTCTATCGATTCATGAATTTTGCATGTCGATAATCATTTTGGACGATTAATCAAGATCCACTGTTGCTGATGGGTCGGTCAGCCTTGGATGTACGAGAGTTAAAATCGATGCGACTTTGTTACTCTACGCACTTCTTTCTCATTCTACGTTTTCCTGAGGGTCACGATTATTTTGGGTAATGGTTTATTTGATGACCACCCGAAGCGCAGACTCCAAGTCTATAATTTCAGAATTTATTAAGCACTTTTTTTATGATTTTCAATCAAAACGAACTGTTTGAGTTTTTAATACTAAAATCATTGATGGTGTATAGAGATGTTGCCAAAATCTAAAGTCTGGAGTGTAGAAATTTCAATTTACATAATTCGATTATTGGGTTGAATCAAATCGATCATCATCTCAACCAACAAAAATCATTAAGAAAAATATTGGTGGTGTTTTATTGTAAGTTTTTCTTTTCTAAGTTACCAATCAGAAAAATATTGCATGCTTTGAAAGCAATGTTAAGTATGGGCACCGGATGATCGCCAAGTAAACCATTACTCTGTTTTGTTACTTTGACCTCGTAAATATCATGTTTTCGCATATTTTCATCTCATTTATATAATATGATAAATATAAATAACATTGTTTAATCCTTAAATATACGAGCATGTTACAAATATAGAACGTGACAATTAAAAACAATTGTTAATAAAATGTAACAATGAATTTTTAGCAAAAAAATTTGTTAAAACATTCGAACTAATCAATCTGATTTAGTTTCATCACTTTCATTGCCGGGTTGTGCGTTCAAAATCGTAATTTGTGGCGTTCAAAATGGTTATCTTTATTTTTTTTCATGTCTTCATACAAAAATTCAAAAAAATGTTTGTCCCTGGATATAAAGAAAAAAAATATTAAAATTGGTTATTGAAGAGGGGAAGCGGATAAGCAAGGTTTCAAGGACTCTCAATATTCCGGGCACGACAATTCGGTCCTTAAAAAAAAGAGACATCAGATCGTATTGAGGCAGATCAAAGAGGAGGAAGGAGATATGCCAAGATCACTCTCGAATATTGAAAATCAAATTATGCTATTGGTAGCTGATAATTGTACCACAACGATTCAAGGGATAATCGACACACTTGAAATTGATGTATGCCATACAACATTCTGGAGATGGCTAAAGAAAAACAACTA
>JWZT01005407.1:56956-86569 GCA_000827895.1 Thelohanellus kitauei
TTTAAAAGGCATATATTTTATTGAAAAAGTATATTCATGGTACAGTGGGGGTGAATGCGAAGAAAAAAAATGTGGTTAGCTCATGACAGCAATAAAGTAGTCATATGCACTAATTACGGTTCTTGGTTCAATTGGAAAGTAGCACAAACATCTGCCTAAATAGATCTCATTAAAAATATTAATTTAAATTCTAAAATCTTATTCTCGTTTCAATTATTGATTAAATATCTCAAACGGAATTTCGTCAATGAGAGATTAAATAGGAAATTTGCACAATAATAGATAGAAACCCTGTAAGATTCGACTGAATGATGCGGACATCTGAATATCACCAAGACTTATTCTCAAATTTTCCAGATTATTTTAAAACGAACGGTTACAAATGGTACTATTTCATTTGTGATAATGAATGAAAAAGTTATTATTATCGGATTAAATTTCAAATTTGCCAAAGTTTGAGAAGGGATTCGAAACAATCGAGCGCATCGAGTGTTTAAAGATTTGTTCAACCCAATTTCTAAATGATTGTTAGTTTTTATTATTTTCACCGATTTCAGGAAAAAGCATGCATTTTTTTGAATCTTCATATCTTTAAACTGACCGAGAATATACCGTAAAATTTTAATTCAAATATAAATGAAAAATTAGGATATAAAGATATAGATAACATCATGGGCTGAAAAAATCTCCAAAACTACATTAAACTACAGAAAAGAATTGGTTTTGTATCCTTTAAAATCCAACCATTGTGGTAGCTACTAATCGCTGGCATTGGACCAATTTGACATAATTTGTCCCGTTGATGTAAATGCGATAAAAATATAATGCATGTATTTGTGAATGTGATAAACAGTTAATTTAGTTGAACTTTAAGTTACAGTACTCTCTCTTGAGTATTCTAAGCGCGATTAAAAATGGAGCACGCAGTTTCTGTCAAAGTGGAGGGGGTTTGGGCACCGATTCCTCGTTATAGAGACACCTGCATGCAAATAAACCAATTACATCGAACAAATGCGAGCTCTTTTTTTCATCACAGCTATCTTGGTGAGGAATTCATTCTTCATTAAAACGCGTGAATAGTCGATAATTTAACGTGTATTAAGATTAAAACAAATACATACAGTTTTTGGGGCCAAAGAATATAACTTCTATTTCATTTTGTTTCTCAGTGAAAATAACTTGATGATTTCTTCCGATTCTGAGTTACGTAATTCTTACAACTTCATAATATCAATATCGATTCTTTGCGATGATTCTCTAGTTTTATCAATATTTCTCATGCTAGTGCAAACAGAATGCAGACTAGTTTCGATAAACAATGACGCTGTTATCCGTCAAGAAGGCCCTTTCAGAATAACGATCTTTTAATTATAATGCTTTATACGTTTTTCACGCCCAATCAACAATTAGAGAGCGTTTTCCTCATCAATTTGCACGAATCATTGTATATTGTAAGCATTATATTTTTAACAATTCTTAATTAAGATACTTTAACTGCATAAGCATTATCAATTGAGCTCACTTATTCCCACGGGACACTTTTAAAGCATCAAGTATTCGGTTGAGCATGTACAAGCTCAATTCGCACTTATATTGTGTTCATTCTTCGTTTTCAACGTCATTTTCTATTGTATATACGTCAATGTGTGATTGAAATTCAATCGAATTGTCATAATTCTCTCAAAGATTGTACATGGACTAATTTGGACGCAACATTTGTAACATATGGCTGTAAGATCATTGAGAGATTGAAGTGACTCCCATTTATTAGGAAAAATAATTACCACTAGTTTTATAGAGGCGATGCGACATCAGACGTGTTGTGAGAGCATGCAACTACTTGTTGCTCCCAACACATAAATTTTTAAGGCGAATAAAATAATCTTTTCTCTGTTATAATGGTCGTCTGGGGCATTTTTGCAAAAATATCAATTATAAGATACTAAAATGAAGTTGTTTCAAACAACTTTCGATTCCACGGGGTTTACATGTTTCGCCGACCAACATAGTATTATGAGTCCAATATCTCTTATTTGAGAGGGTTTGATACAAATCACTTCAGCTCGGGCACAAACAATGAAAGCGTCTTAATATTGGATCAAAATCTATTCTGATTCATCTTCCACATTTTCTATTCAGTCGGGTTGGTATAAAATCGATCAAGTTCGTTGATACGTCACTTTTTCATTATACAAACCTTCCAGGCGAACTATAAATGGAACAAGGCCACTTCACAGCTGCTGTTTTACAGTGCCTTGCAAATGATCTCGAATTTGGGCAGAAACTCAGTTTTTTCCATCAGGTTTTGAGACCAATAGCTGCATTTTTATTGAAATAAATTTTTGAACAAACAAGAACTGTATCGACCAAAATAAAGAAAGTTTAATTATCAGCATGTATGTGCAGAATGAAAAATAATAACCATTTTTTCGAATATGTGCCTTAACCAACAAGACATTCCTAGAGACTAAAGTTATGCCTATCTGAAAATGAAACTAAATCTATTAGCTTAACTGTTTTTTGTTACTTCTTTTGAGTTTCTGCTAAATTCCTTGTTACATTTCCCACTATTCATCGGCACAACCCGTTTCTTTCGATGAAAAACCAGGTAATGGTAACTATTTTTTGACGTATTACATGCATGCTGAACACTAATTTTTTTTCATTTCAGTCGATGCAATTATTTTTTATGTTCAAAAATATTTTTCAATACAACCGCAGCTATTGGTCGTCATCGATGCCGTTATCGGTCGCAGAACCCCCTAAAAAAAACTGAGTTTCTGCCCAAATTCGAGATCGTTTGCAAGGCCGCCCCTCGTCGACGAAATCAATTGCAAGAACAACGAATTCAATTGCAAGGTCGCCGCCCACCGATGAAATCAATTGCAAGGTCGACGAAATCAATTGCAAGGCACTGTAAAAACAGTTTTAAAGAGATTATTTATTGAATATTCATCCATTTTATCGGTTGATGATTTCGATATCGGAATATGACCAGTTATGGAATATACCCAAATAAATCAACCCCTGTTTCTTTTAAAAATATCGGGGTTTGAAAGATATTTGACATTTCGGACTAAAATGACTGACTGATTTTGAAAAAATATGTTTTAAAACTCCAGATAGAAATAGATAATTTAATTTGTTAACAACCAGGTTAGTCATCAACACAAACCAAAAGTTTGTCTCGACTTGTCTTCTCTGTTCAGGAACTGTAGAAAAAACGAAGATACCAAGTTTTGTGACCAATAGGCGAACGATGACGAACAATAGTGCGAATTATTTTTAATGAATTTTTTGACATAAAAAACAACTGTATTTACTTAAATGAAAAGATTCATATTAAAAATGGGTGTAAGAAGTGAAAAAGGGCTAAAGTTATCTTGGTTTGCGTCAGCCAATAGCATGAAATTGTACTCGGAATTGCATAAAACATCAAAAAAAACACAATAAAATCAATACATGTAACGTTTGAGTTTTTGACAAGCATTACTTTAGTCTCTTTGAACGTTTTCTCTTCAAGGCACATTCAAAAACGATTCACTGTGCAAAAAACCCGAAAGTTGAGCACTTGCAACAACGGTACATGCAGACTTCATCCTTTTTATAAGGCTTATTATTCCATTTATTTATAAATCTCTATTTACATTACTCTTTATCATGCTGAAGGCTTCCTCGCATGCATTCAGACATATCCATTTTTTAACTTTGGTAACCATTTATTCATCTTTTACAAACACGTTAATATTATATTTTTCATTTAAGTGGATACGGCTCTTTTTTTATGTTAAAATATTTGTTAAAAAACAATTCTCACTATTGGTCTCAAAACCCGGTAAAAAACCTCTATTGTCACCTAGCAAATGCTCATATATCTCGACTTTAGCAGTAAACGTGTTGTACCCTATAAGCAGTGAAGCCATACCGCGATAGGAGTGAATGCCGAACTTTTTAAAGCGTCCCTAAAAAATTTGGATATAATTATTTTGTATTAATAAACATTTCAAAAGCCATCAGGCTTTAGTCCAAACCGTAAAGTATTTTTTTATAACCCAGTATCACGAGACTCGTGTTTTTGTATTAACTTAGGAATTTCGTATATAAAATGCTTTAAGTTTGTTGGTTTCCTAACATAAATAGGTGGGCTATGAACTTATATGATGTAAAAATAGGCATTTTAAGATCAGACGTTGATTTTGGAAACATAAATCATCAAGCAGTCGCTGATTCGTGCCAATAGCCAGAATTGATGATGCCCCCGATTAAATGGAATGGGAGAGAGTCAATTTTCTTCACTGGATATGGCTTCGTAATATTTGTAGATTTGCCTGAAGGATGATGACTAGGACAACACATCATTCTCAAGCCCTTTAAGTTCTATAAATTTAACTAAACTTTAAAATAAAAACTAATTTCAATTTGAACACGTTAGAGAAAAATATCTTCTATTCAGGCATTTCCATTACAAATGTTCCACAAGTATAAATCAAAAATTACCACATTTTAGTCAATGTAAAAACCAATTTAACATTTTTTTCAGATTATAGGTTTAAGGCTTCTAATAAAAAACTCATATATTCAAGAAACTAACTCTCGCCCTTGTTCACGGAGATTTGATTTAGCCTTACAGTAAGAAACGATCTTAAAAAATCTTATTTAATGTTTTATTTTAACAAAATGTCAAACTTTTTCTGGGAAATGATGCATTTTTTAATGGTTATTTTTATGGAGAAAAAGATGATTTAATGTATTATCAATTTTCAAAATATAAAAGTAGATGGAAGGCAAGACTCATCAAACGTAGTCTATGACTGAAAAATGAGTTCACATGCTTGGAGATAAAAATGTATTAGTTGCCATTTCTAACTGAGACAAAACCCCAAACGATCATATTAATTGCATCCCGAGTGTCAAATCTTCCCAGTTCAGTTTGATTACGATCTATCTAGTTCAACATATCCTTTTATCTCAGAGTAAAATATTTGAAAACGCCCCTCATCACATTCCCTCCAAAAGAACGATATACCATACAATAACAAATAGTAGATGGTTGATTGAAATGAATCCGATCCAGGCAACATTGACTCCTCTAGGTTTAAAAGGTGATGTGTAGCCATTTTTAAAACGATAGTGGGTTGGTGAAATCCAACATGAACAGCATAGAATTATCATTTTGGTTAAAAACAAATCTCTGAAACTAAGTTTCCATCCTTTGTCCATCACAAAAGCATTCTACGATTTATGTCACGAAAAAGTAACCATATGCTATTAAATATTCTAAATTATTATGTTTCCATTTTAATGGAATGTTCAAATATTTTAAAAATGGATTAACACGATAGAAAACGAGAGGTACGCAATTTATGATCCAAACCTTGTAAAGGTCAACACCTCACTTTAATTTTCAAATATTATCCCACCAATCTTCTAGCAAATAAACTCAACTTTATCACCAAAATAATATTTATCTCTGAGACATTTTGAAAATACAAAAATGTATCTAGTTAAGCATTAGAGAACGATTTTCTCAATAGAAATCCACCAAAATAAAGAAAATAGTGGTGGTCTATGCCTCTCAGGTAACCTATATTTGATTTATCAAAATGATGATTCAACATTCCGAGAATGCCTATTCAGTAAAAATATCCACAAAAGATGACTCAGATTCTCTGTTAGATACGTAAAGTTCATTTAAGGTATCATATGAACGACAGCAATTGGATGTTATCGTCTTTCCTTGCAAAATAAGTTTTCCTATCTCTTTCGGAGGAACAAACAAGGCTTCTTTTTACTTCACTCAAATTCTTCCCAAACTCTATTCACCGTTGACCCAAAGATTTATGCTGTATTTTTATTTTTCGAATTTTACAAAATATCTTTAGACTAAATCTTCCCACTCAAACTTTATAGCTCTGATGATCAACGACATGAAAGTATAATTTCATTCAACGCATACTCCAGTTTTACGATCTGAATCATCGTACTTTTAAGTCACTTTAGATATTTTTATATGAAATTTACTCCATAACCAATATGCTGGGAGACAAATATTGAAACTCGCAATTTTAAATCGCTAAACCACGTGTTCCACCCGTCGATGAACCTATTCTGATATTTGGAGCGTTTATGTTTGGCCCTTATCAGACAACAAATTCAACCTTTTATAGACGGCTAAAGCGAAACATGAAGATTTTCTTGCATGCTCTCAATTTAAGTTTTGCTTGAAATAATGTTAAATACTTTCTTAGGACAAAGTAGACGTTTCTAAGGTATTTATAGGGTTTTTCTAGCTATTTAATAATCAAGACAGGGAACTTTATAACTCTCACAAATCAAAAATTAATTACACGAGAACGGTATTTGTAACCTTTTTGTCACTCTCGCAATATGCAGTCGGTTTCAAAATTCGCAGAATTAAATTAATAGCCATAAATCGATAGATCATGGCGAAAACCAATGACCGCATCAAATATGTCGAAGTAAAACTTACTGAGAGTTGTAAACTTGAGGATTTAATAAAAGGACATTCATCCAAAGTAAAAAAAGGGATTGAATTTCGAATATCAACAAAAGAGGGATAATGGTGAATAAACTAGAACGTTATCCTATTTGTCTGCAATACCTTAATCGTGTTCAAGAAACCAGCACAAAATGAGCAGTATTTTTTGAAATACTTAAAAATGGGAAATTTTTTTTAGAGGGAATATAAAGTTATATATGATAAAAATTGAATATCGAAAAGTGGTATTAATCGTCCGTTAACTCCTATTTTACTTCATTGGTTCTTTGTTTTTCAATGATTTTTTTAACTTTATTCGGTGTTTGGTCAAAAATTCATTATTTATTCTTGCAAAAGGGCTAACTTCGAGAAATTTAATATGAACTGCATATTTATTAATTTGACTGATAAAATGTTAATTATTCCTCTCACCCTAGTAATATTCGATGTATGGCAACTTTGCATTGTTTCTTGCAAAAATAACGAGGTATATCGAAAAACCCTATGTTCAAAATTAACACTTATAGCGATGGAAATAATAAAACGGCATCGAAAATCCGCTTTTGATGTCTTGTGATTGCTTAACGCTTGATCTCATCTTTCTTGAAGGTTGGAGTTTAAGTTTACAACTTCTGATATTCGAGACCTTGAGAAACTTAGAATACACTAAAATAAATGAGGTAATAAATACATATTTAAAACAAAATTAAATTATATGATCATAGTTTATTACCAGCTCTAAACGAAGGCCCGGAATACAAAGTGACGATTAGCGAGTAGCTGAAGAATAATTCGCCATATATTCTGAAAATTTCGTCATCGTTCAAACGCCACTTCCTCTAGATACACGATAAAATGTGATGATCTAATTAGATATAAGGTTTGAGGCATCTCAACAGGCATAGGAGAGAAAGATTGTGATGCTAAAAGTCGTCAACAATCAAGAACTTCTGAACGCAACTAATTCTATTTGAAATCTTGGAAGATTTATTGTTGTGAATTTATTTCATTTGAAATACATAATCGATCATTCGCAGAGAACAGATATCTCAGAATTTAAATATTACCCACCTCCAGTCGATTTGGAAGACCGGTTTGTAGAAAATGGAGTATGTTAACAGGTTAATTATTCGATCTTAAAATCGGTTTGGCATTGGACAAAGAATCTTTGAAATGGAGAAAATTAACTCGTTGTGATGTTTTTGAAGTGATTTATTGTCACAGATATATGATGTATTGTCATATATGATATGAGAACACATGCCGTTCCCTAATCGGGCTGTTGTTGGCTTAAAATTAGTCTATTTGTGATATAATCTATTTCTTGTATCAATCTATAGAATTGATGGCAAATAAAACTCATAAAATCCAAATATTTGACTATCATTATTAAACAAGAAGTACGATTTGATTCCACATCTCATATTCATACACATTTTAGAAAAGATACTGAAATAATAACCATTCAGGTCAAAATATTTTACTGGAGTGAAAATTGAAGTAACTATTGGGGTTTTATGAAGTTATCTCAAAAACTATAAACAAAAACATCAACTTATTTCAATGACTGCAAAATCAATGACAAAAATAAGAACGCCCCAACAGATTCATTTAATTATCCTTTTAAGGACAGCAGAATGGCAGTAAAGTTCTAATGATTTATTTCATCATTTTTTGACAAAAATAGCGTAAACACTGCTAGATATGAACACACAAATGATTTAGAAACAGTATCTATAGTAACAAGTGATCAAAATTTCAGAGGACGCATCGAAAATGAATGAAAAACTTATTGTAGAATCCATCCAATCGTCAATGATAAATCAACCTGTTTATTTTTCATCCAAAGTAAAACCTTTTCAATTTTTCAGGAGTTATCGATTAGCTACGCATTTTTCTGAGTATCAATGACCGTCCTTCCAGACAAGTAGACTATGGACAGAATGAATTTATTCATTATCTGAAAACTTCTCTTCTTCACCACAATCCGATGAAATCACCGTTAACGTTTCACAGAAGAGAATATAAAACTTCTCAATAATTACCATAACCAGAGCCCTTCTGGATAGTAATCATACCCGCTGACGCGAGCTAAGTTTTAATAGAAGTTGCTTATGCCAGGTAAAGAGTTCTCGTCTCACAAGGTAAGAAATCTTAATACCACTCAATGGGATCATTACTTGTATATTCTTCTATCAAGCATGTAGTTTATGCATAAGATTCGGCGATTTCTGAATAGGTTTGGGAGGAATTAAGAATAAAAATCACTCGAACACTGTGCCACAATGCATGTTTGGGCAATTTGAAAATCGTTCGACTTGGATATTTGGAGAGGGATAATTTAACTTGAAAGTAGTGAAAGCTACACCATTATTGACCTCTCAATTCCGAATCATTGCACATGACTTTTGATATCAACTCAATACGTGGTTAGGATTAGATCATTCAGGTTTCTGTTGTGTAAATTTTTATAGGGTCAGGAATTAAATATTGCCAATGATTACACCACTTAAAGCAGGAGAAATAAAGTAATCAATAATAATCTAAACAGGACATATGAAACGACTCAAATATTCAATAAATTCCTTGATTAATGATTAGCTTACAGATGCTACTTCTGGAGTATCCATCCGAATCGAAATCGTGTCAACTGACCTATTTTTTTCAGAATGAGATGATTGGTAGAAGTGAACGTTGACCATGTGTTCTTTTCGACCCACCTTAAAAATGGACATGAGTTCCACACTGGCAATGATTTCACATTCAAACAACGAATCGATTTGGGAAACCAAGACGCGTCTAAATGACCCATAACAAATACCTATCCGTGATCACTGCGTAAAGTCTGTCTCGGAATTGTGCATGAACAAACTTGTCATCTGATAAGAACCGGTTGCTCTTTTTGAGACTCATGAAAAGATGATATTTTTTAATTTCATCAAAGTCAATCAATCGAATAATATCGTCATAATAGAAACATCTCTCGTTCCTTCGTTGTTTCACAGGCCCCTCCGTGTCACTGGCTCTGAGAATCACCATAATCACTCACTTTGATATCAAATTCAACCCACTGCTGGTAAAATCAACAATTCCTCCCAGTGGTTTTGTAAACAACCCAACAATGCCTTTTCCAACGCCTTTGAATATGTCTGCCACTTCCTTCTTTTCCTGAAAGGCCTCAACAGGTGACGTCACGAGTCCAGCAACGCCACTTCCGAATCCTCTTAAAACTCCAAGACCTCCAACAACGAGACCTTTCAGAGGGTCATGCTCGCGAATTTTTAAGATTTTATTTCTGTAGTCTTCGTAAGATGGATCGAATGATAACGTAGCCAGTCCTTTTCCAATCGTATCTCCAATCGACGTGAGAGCTGTCGCAGCGGTACCTACGTTTAGAATACACGGACCTATGGTTCCAGAGTAGAGACCCTTGAAACCTAACACCACGCCTTTTTCGAATTGATTGCTTCTTACAGCTCCCTGGTAGGGCTCATAGAAAAAGCTTTTTATTCCATGAGCGAATGATGAAGCTGTCGAGACGATGTTCCCGGTCACCTTAAGATTAAAGATCAGCTTAATGAATCTTTTTTTCATGTAAAAGTAATAATGATCGCTGGACTTCTCCATCAGGTCAGACATTGACATCAGTGCATCCATGTTTTCGATGTTCAAGCACGGAAAGTGTAGGGAAGTTTTTGAAATGTCAATTAATGGCATGTGCATCAACATTAGTGTTAAAAGGTTGAAATATGTGAGTTTGTTGGCAGAATCAGGGAGCTCGATTCTTGGGGTTTTTTCATTGAATGAGGCAGTTATGATATTGATATTGAACTTCAGAGGAGACAAATGATAATATTTCACAAAGTATTTTTGTTCAGTTTTTTTCTTAGGTTCCATGGATGAGCTGTCACCACTTGCCATGTCTAACAAGTAGAATATATAATCGAAATAATTTGCCAGCGTCAACAGGAATGGGATATCGATGGAAATATCAAACTCTTGTATGAGTATTTTTAAATAGTCCAGATTCTGATATTTTCGATGTCCCAGATTTTGGTAATTGACAGGACGATTTATAAACATTGAAGCTACGATAAAACTATAAACTGATGTATCAGGGATCGCAATTGTTGGTGCGTGGCTGGTTTGGCACAGAATTACAGGGTTAGTGCATTCAAATGCAGGACAGTCGATTTGAATTTTGTCCACCTTAAAGCTGATGTTCTGAATCTCCATCGATACGGAGAGATTTAAAATAAGGTGTATCCCGTACGAAGATCTGAAATTTAATTTCAACGAGGTTTTGTCTTCGTAGTACTTCATCTCGTCGAAATTAACCGATTTTTTGGGTGCCAGATCGACTTTATTACAAGACTTTGAAATAAGATATTTTGTAAAAGCTCTGTCTAAATGTTTGCAGAACTTGGTTGTTAGCTGTACGGCTTCTGATTCGTCACCCTGTATGAACCATCGATTGCTATTCTTGAAAATGGATAAAACCAGCAACTCCTTGCCGAGTAAACAACTGACAAAAGATACACTCAACCCAGAAATTTTGAAATAACAGCTTAACCACGTGCTTTCATTAACTATATCTGAGCAGTGTAAAGCAAAATTATAGTCTTGTGTCAGAACGAAAGCTGTATGGCGGACTTCATAAAATTTAGCAATGTAAACAGTGGTTCCATCGACTTCCAAAGTAGAAATTTTATCCTGGAACTTCTCAAAATCTAATGGTGGATTCTTGGAATCGATTACTGTCTTAAAACTGAATTTGGCATCTACGCTGGCGTCTCCAGTACAACTTGTGCTGAAATACACTTGTTGGAACGGCATCAAGCAGGTCGTTTTGTAATCATGGTGACAATATAGGGTAATTTTGGAATAGTTGATCAGGATATAGTCAAAAGACTCAGGTTTTAACTCATCGAAAACGAAGTGCAGTATACTGTCCTTCCAATAGCACTTGGCAGAGAAGTACAACAAATAGTACGGGCAGTACAGAATGGAGTTTTTGTTAATGATTGAATGATATTGGATGGGTTGTTTTTTATCATGATTTTCTAAATATATTGTAAAATCGCAGGGCAGTTCTGGAAGAGGAAGAACCGCTCGAGTCTGGAGTTTACAAATGAGCTACCTCAGATCGTTTGTCCATATAGATCGAATGAATTATGTCACAGTGCTTGGGAATAATTTGCATCATATGCTAAGATTAAAGGCGCAAAAACGTTGAGATTATTCTTAAAGAACACGGCACTCTTGAATTCAATTTTTATTGAGACGTTGTTCATGCGTTTAATGGATACCATGACCTTTTATTGAACAAGTATTTACATAGTGGTAAAGTGATGTGCCCCCGTTCTTTTTAATCTTCAAATTCCCATGGAATCCAATTGCATTTAGAGGAAACGAGTCAGAATATTGGAAATCGTCGATGGAAATGTTGGCCTTTGAATTAATCAACCAGAACCTTTTCGCAGTCAACGGATGGCGAAAATGGTAATGTCGATTTTGAGGGAATACAAATGATTTCATCTTTTCCAATCATCTTATAAGCGGCATATTTTTACTTTTTTTATCAACTTGATGTTGATATTGTGTTTTGTGCTGTTTACAATGGTGTATTGCGAGGTTATATTTACCAAAAAGTTGGTTCCAAATTTCTTTTCGACTGTGAAGCCCTAAATATCCGAGTGGTAATACGATTGAATGTACTAGTCCTTTCTTGTTTGGCATGAATCGAACAAGGTGTTTTTCTTGTTTGGAGGATAAATCAAAGTCTACAGATGCTTTCCATTCAAGTTCAATGAGATTTATCTGTGCTCATAACAAGCTTACGCAAAATTGAATGGTGAATTTTAGGCGTTTTTCAGATAATTGAAGAACATCACAGGTTCCATACTCGGCGATTTTGTAGATAAATGACTTGTTGTCGAACTGTATGAATGTGTAGTTTACAATCATTGTAATATCCATGGGATAGCTCAGGTTGTTCTGAACAGTGATGGCGGGAGAAATGATCATAGACATGGGTTTGTGAATATCTTTTAACGTCGTGGAAGTACAACAGGATATTTCGTCGAACGATAAGAAGCACTATTTTAACCAATTACACACGATGCATTGAATTTTACTTCCATCTTCGTTCGTCAATGTATATTTGTATTTGAGTGGAAATTCGGTGTCTGAAAAATTGACTTTCATCTTGGGCATTGAAATTTCTCTAAATATAATCATTTATAATCACCGTTTAGCACTCAATGAGAAATCAAAGTCCCCGTAAAAACCGAGGAAAACATACTCGTGCTGCTTGGGCTCGATTTGAGTTGTGCAGGGATTGGTTGTGTTCCGGCACTTGGCTTTGAAATGCAGTGAGACTTCCAGTAGGTTTAGTATCTAGGATTTATATTGGTTTAACTTTGAATGGGTATCGAAAACAGATCGAATACACTCTGTTGGTAATTTTGGTATCAACCACATATGAGTATATTTGGTTCATCTAACATAATCAGAAGATTACCTCAGAAAAATAATAATGACTAACTGAAGACTTGTTCAGCGTTAAGAATATTTTTATCGAGGTGTCTGGGATCTAAAATTCAAAACCGGATAACTCTTTGAAAGAAAGATGGGGTCACGATGTTGTCATCCTTCACGATATCATCAAAGTTGATTTTACTGGCAGTAAAATTAGTGCTCTCCATAGGTTGTAGATAGAATATCCGCTTTTCTCCTTTCTTATATCAAACCAAGAAGATACTCTAGAACCATCAAAAAGAATAATTTCCATGTTATATAAGGTGTTGTTGATAAGTGAAAATTGGGACTCGTAAAGGTTGTGAGGTTTAAGCTCAGGGTTGGTGCATAATATATCCTTGTTGTCAAAGGGTATTTACGTCATATATTATTTTGAAGGATCTGAAGAATTGTTCTGACAATGTGAAATTTATCTCGTCTAGACAGTGAAATTTCAAATTCTTAGGGGTAGATCCGATAATATTTTCGACCGCAGGGTTTAGAGAACACTCGATCAATGAGCTTTCGGTGTACTGAAATTGTTGAAAATGTACCTTCAATTTGAGGTTTCTCTTGAATTTATTACTAGGTTCCATTAAAAATTGGACGAAAGGTTCCCAGTAAAGATGTTGGGTGTTCAAATACGAAGCAGACACATCAAACAAAACATTCATGTATGTCTATGTTAAACTGACCAAACCTCGAATTTAGACCAAGAGCAGATTTTGATGTCCATGGTCGTGTTGACCAAAAAGAGAGGTCTTTGTTCAATATCCATTTCAGACTCAAAGAATATCTTCATTTGATTGATGAAAATAGAACCCTTAATTTAGGTTAAGAAAACCTCTTGTTCGATTAACGAAATAGGGATCGATTTAACAACGTTTGTTCTAGGAGGTTGAACGATAAGGTTTTCAATAGATAGCATCTTGCAGCATCCATCAGATTTCAGGACGCAATAAGAATTATCATCACAGATTGTAAGAATATTTCCAACGGAGTACGAGTTGGCGCCAGTGTTCTTGGTAAAGATTACTGGTTGAAATGGGTATAGAATATTTGGAGACGGTTTAATGTCAGCAAAAAGAGAATCACTTTGAGGTTTGGTTAATTTCTGGTTCGTATTAGGGTTAAAGTACGATTCACATGTATTAAAACTGTCAAGTTGTAATATAGGAAATATTTTATTGGAAGAGAGACTGAAATAGCGAGTCCCAAGACCCCTCAACCCGTAAACTTGTTGTTTAAGGTACAGACAATCCGAAGATTCTACTAAAAACCATTTTTCCATCGTGGAAGAATTTAACCAAGTATTTAGAATTTTCTTCACTGTAAAATCGAGCAACTTTCCCCATATAACCATTTACATCCTCCATAACAACCAACACATTGTCTCCTCGAGTAATTTTCTTTCCACTGCAGCATCGATCCCACATTAACGCGAAACAGGAATCATCGACAATTTTGTGGACGACCAAGCTCGGGTTTTCGTTTGATTTAAAAACTTCGAATTCAATGCAAAAATCTTTGCGTTTTAAAACGCACGCAGGATAGAAGACTCCATCATAATATCTGCAGAATAAGTTTAATCCAATTCCACGATATGGTGAAAGTATGGCGGCTGGAAAGCGGGAAATATATTCAGGATCCACAACATCTAAATGATAATTTGTGAACGATCTGATTATAACCTTGTCTGCCCTAAAATCAATAATTTGGCCCATTTTGTAATTTATCGGTTGACCCTTGTGGTTTTTGACAAGAACATAGTCGTTTATTTTGAAGATTCTTTTTTGTACAATCACAGAGGGGATAACGGCCAGGCGATCCAGAGCTGAAATCTCATATTCGGTTTCCAATTGGTTGATACTTATAATGTAATGTGATGAAAATTTGCTCAACACGACAGCTTCATAATAAAGCCCATCTTTGTATCGAGCATAAACTAGTTGATCGACGTGAATGGTTGAGGCTTCGTAATCGTTCTCCAGCCTCTTGCTATAGACACTGAGATTGTGTGGTTGGAACACGTTATTTTGATTGATATCCTCAGTCGATTCCAAAGTTAGCTTAGAAGACGAAAGATGATTGGAAGCATTTGATTCAGCTATGTATTTGTTTTTGATTTCAAGTAACAACTGAAGACTTTTGTAAGAGATATGACATGCGATGTTTTCGATCCCGACCTCAACGTTTGACATATAATCAGAGGTGAAACAAATAATTATACAAATATTTTGAAATTTCAAAAAGTTCCGAATTACTGGCGTTTGATTGTGTTCCGAATCAGAGACAAAATAAATAGGAAATTCCGATGTCGTGAGCTTATATTTCATGATTCCATTAAGGACCTCGTATGTAAAAATTAGCGCAGATTTCGAAACAAAACGTCTGTTTGGATAGGCTTCAACTTCGGGGTCGTAACTTATGTTGAGTGTTTTGAAATCAGCATTCAGTACGAAGTGGTATTTCAAACCCCATCTATTGAGCTTAAACTCTTCATTGAAGGAGATATTATAGAAATTGTGTTGTTTTAGAGTTTTGGTTAGTTTCTTGTTATATATCGTATAATCATTTAGAACTGGAAGTAAATGATGATATATAAACGAGATCAAGTCGATGTCCACTTGGCAATCGGTCGCATCGAAACAAAACCCAAGTCGTGTGAAATAACCATCCGTGTGGTAATCAAGTTGGCAATCATTTGATTGTAAAAATATCACTTTTTGGTTAGAGCTCTCTTTTGATGTTTCTGGGTCGAGTTTTCTCATATAAATCAAATTTTTGATTTTCAGATTATCAATAAATAGCTTCACGGTTTTCGAATTTTGGCCCATATAAAATTCCAACCCCAGTTTAGCTAGAATCACCTCCATCAGTTCATTGTGGCCTTCATGCATCTCAATATAATTGTAATAATCCCGGTGAATCTAAATAAATGAGAAAATAAAATTAAATTGAAACAAATTTCAATTGTTTAGGTTAATATATTTTGTTGGTATGTTGTGTAGCTAGTTGGTGCTGAAAATACAGAAAGCAGAATCTTTTTAGTTATGCAAACACAGTATCCACAGCGGTCTAACGTGGCTACAGCTTAAATATCAGAATTTTATCATCGTTGTATACATATCATATCTTAAATAAACATAATTCACACTGCAATGATATTTTATAAATCATAAAAATCGACAGATGACCCTCGAAAAGAGAATGAGTTATATTCACTCGTTCGTTTACTTCTATATTTGATAACTTTTCAGTTGTGATGCCTATCGTTCCCTTCGATATAACTTCATTTTGGATATAAAAACATTGAAAATTAAATTATTTAACCATTAATCCGTTTAGTTTCAACAGTTTCTTCAAATCTTAAAAATTCTGGCCTTAAGAATCGGACACAGAATATCCTTAAAGTTTCGTTTAAATCGGAACAACAATATCCAATGAAAGCAAGGTTTTGATGTTGCAAAACCTTTTCCCATTTGTAGAGCATTCATTTTGCTCTTATACACGGCCAAAAGCTATATTTGCAACAGGTGACAATTTCGATAGGCAGTGAGTGAATGATTTGACTTCACCTAAAAAGCGTTTTAAAGTTGAGGCATGTCTTTTCATTACATGAATGTTAGAACTACTTGATTAGCCAGTGTTTAAGCAGGTTTCAAAGAAATATTTTTAGCCTAGAACAAAAAACAGGGTTATATATAACAGACAATATTCATGTTTGAAGATGAAACAAGGTGAATAGTTTATGAAAAAAATAATCTGCTGATTTTGCCAGAACAACCCATTTGTACTGGCACGAATAAAAGAAATACAACAACCACTAATTTCTGGCTCTTGTTTTCAATTTTTATCATCGAATATACAACCGAAAAAGCATCAATTTCGATTTGAGTTACAAGAATACTAGGAGGACAGATAAAATTTGACCATTTATGAACCCCACCATAAATTCACATACACCTTAAAAGATTATACCTTACTAACACCTGAAACAACCTTTTAATAAGTTGATGGGCATAGATTGGATATTTAATTTTTTAATATTTTGAAAAATCATATCAACCAAACAAAATTAAAAAAAACTTAACAAAAAAATTTCTCGAATAAAAAACAAGTACGAAATTTTACGTAAGAAGAATATACGGGATGAATTTGTTTAAACAGTTATCAACTCGTTCCAGATTTGATATTCTGGAAGTTTTTTGTTTTAAACTACGAGAGTAGACTGAAACATGATGTTGTTACCACACGGTGGGTTCTTTGAGTAATAGATGTTCGAAAGTTGTAAAGTTCTAGTGTAGATTGCGTAAGCCTTAAATTTTATAATTTTTGAGTCTCATGCCCAAAATTAAAATAATCATTGAGACGTTCACTTAGTCTAAGATTTTCGCCAACCACAAAAACGAGTAATGTAAAACTGGAGTCAGCATACATAATAGGAACGATTATTCGCGAAAAGAATCAAAAGTATCCCAAAAATTTAATAGGTAAAAATGTTGAGTTTGTTTTCACATAATTCTTTTTTTTGACAATTAATCCCGATAGTGATTAAAATCTAAAATATTTATGAGTCTATCCTTGAGATTGAACGAAAATCATGATGGTATTATTAAGTTATTTCACTGTAGAATTTCCCTAAATACCAACTTGTTGGATTGCTGCAAAAAACGATGGATATTTTGATCATTAAAAAGACAACATCGCTTTAAAAAAGATTTATTAATTCATTTTAAAAAATAATTGAGTTCAGGATCAAACGATATCGCGGCTCTCATCACTGAACTAGAATCGTCATATTTAAAGAGAAAAAATTTTAATAAATACCTTTTCATCAGAATATAAAAGATAGACCTTCAATTCACTTGTTGAGAATTTAAATTCATAATTATTAATATTCTCATCGTTATTATCTGGTAATAGATTGGTCTTACGATTGTATGAACTTCCCCAATAAGTCTGAAAGGACACGTAACTTTTATCTGATTATAAATCGAAATACCATCGTTTAATATCGAATATTCATCGATATTTTCTAAGATACCGAACTTCAACATTACCACATCTTCAGGAAGTAGATGACCCTGAAAAATAAATTATGGTACCATAATATCGGACGCATTTACGTCAATCTTAATTGGATTAGAATCAGGTTTTGATGATTTGTCATTCTTCGTAGAGACTGTTCCCCGGAGAGTATCAAAGTTAAGCAATTTTTCAGTTTTCAAATTATTCCCAGCGAAAAGGAAACTAGCTTGATTTCGAAACAAACCGATAAATAACGTTATCGAAGGCCTCGAATTTGAGATTAAATGTTTGAAGATCAGAAACCATTCGCACATCGAGTTCAGCTGATAATTTATTGATATCGAGTGAAAGACCCCCAGTGGAGTTTGAATGAACAGGAATTAATAATTTAGCATTTTCCATTTCAAACCTTATCGAAACTCGAGTCCGATTTTCGTTACTCTGGGCGATCTATTAGAAAATGAGACGTACCAACGATGCTTTGTCATAAGCCATCTTTACTGCCTGGTTGATCGCGGTATTGTTCTCATTTAAACATTCGAGCCAGTACTCCATTAAAACGCTGATTACCAATATGGCATCGACGAACCGATAAAGGAAAGTACATTCAATGTTGTCACATTTAGCAATAAACTCGTAATGATCATATATTTGATTTTCTTCGGCAAATTTAGAGATCTATAGTGACCAAAATTTTACAGTGAGCCTTAAATTCGAAGAATGCGGAATTTTAAGGAGCTGATATAAGTAAACTTTTAACTGTAGGATACAGAATATCGGAAGATTCATTGTATTTCAAGAAAAGCTGTTTGAAACTATGGTTATAGCAAAATTACTCCAAAATGAACTCAAACTTCTCCTCGCCTTGGATGATGTTTGTATTTAGACCTGAATCAGATAGTTGAATAACCTAGAGTTTCAAAAGAAATAAGATTAAGATGTTCGTGCATTAAATTGACACGCGTTTTTTTATTTTTGAATATTATCTTAAGATTTTCTGCGATTAAGTAATTGGTACGATTTTTAGTTCCGGGATTTATGGCCAAGGTTTCCTGAGAGCTTAGATCCGATATATTGCTGGATAATCTATGAACTAAAAAATGTACAGAAGAGTGTGAAGAATCTCGATAAATTTGACGATATTCTGCATGGAGTTATAATGAAAATTTAGTTCGACATCGGCGATGAAAAACGTTATCGTTTTATCTGATGATTCATAATCTAAACGAACATCCGTGACGTGACTCTATATTTAGAAAACTGGAAACATCATAGTCATAAAATTCGTCAGAATCCATAGTCTAAATCAACGAATTGACTCACAATGTTGAATTCGACTTCAAAATCTCCCTTTGTGCGTATTATTGAATGAATCCAATTATCGACTTGGTGAGATACATTAAAGGCTCCAATTTTCAATTTCATCTGATCTTTTGATTTCATAAATGAATATTGTCCAGACACATTCATCAAACTCAACGACAGCTCCGACATAAAGTTATCTGTATTTGATTTTTCAACAAAATAAATCGTGTTCCATTTGATATTGACAGATATCTTCTTGATATCAAAAACGATATTAAGGACATGTGAAGAGTATTCCGCGTAATTAATTGAGTGAGATCTAATCGTATATCCAGAATACTTTCTTAATGGTAACTTTCTCTCATTTACCAATTCGGAACATTCGTTTGGAGGGTCCTCGATACCTTTTATCAAGTCGAGGGTGTCGTTCAGAATCTGGGTCAGGAAAACAAGAACCGTCTGAAGTAGTTGGATTTGTGCAAAAGATAATTTAATTTTCAACTCAGGAACAATCAGATGTATGGTGTATCTGGAACATTTAAAATTTACATGAAATTAGAATCTCCGGATTCATCCTCATTTGCTAGGAAAAGAACAGCTATTCTCACAGGATAAAGGATTGAGTATTTAAGGAACATTTTATCAAACTTAAAGTCCTTGCGCATCAAGGAAAAAGCTGCATCAAATTATCAGTAACTTGTATTATCGGTACACATGATATTAAAACTGTCAATGATCAGATAAACCATATTCAGTTTGTATGCGTTCGATTTCTGAGCAATGAGGGGCAACATTGTAATCTAATTACATGGAAATGTACTTGTTGGTATCCAATCAACGTTTTGAAATGAAGTTTGTTGAACCGAGCAATGATCATCAAATTTTTGGTGGATGGAAACATGAGGCATGTTTTATTAATCGTGATATTCAATCCCAATTTCTGGTCACACCACATGAAACCTGGTCAGATGATTGAATGAATTTGGTGATGTATTGAGAAACGTCCATCATTTTATCCTCCGCATATTCTTTCAGGCTATGATTAATGATATCAAACTATTTAACTGAAGTCAGGGCGGGACGGTAAAATAGTTTACGAGCGTGTATGAAGAATTTCTATCGCTTTTAAAGACTTACAAGTAGAATCACAATGATTGTATCGCGGAGTACCATCGAAATGGCAGTTTTGTTCAAATCATTCTCGATCGAAAAATTCTCGTAACAGACATAAAGAAAGGGGTCGTTTTTTTGGGTTTTTGCTACATTAGACTTGTAATTTACATTGAGACATGGTATTAATGATATCGAACTTTTGATTCTTGTCGTCCCAGCCGACAACCAACATCTCGAAAATCGAATAATTCAATTTGAGTGTGTTTTGACTGAGTGGTTTATAATGAATATAGTAGTCCAATTTTCTGACTTCCAGACTCGAGAGCTGATTTTTCCTGATAAGTTAGCATAGATACATGTCGTTATAAAATATCGATATTTTAAATTCTTCCATGATACCCGAAATTCGAAAACTCAGAACCTAACTCAGAAATGAACTCAACGTTTGAACTCAATAATTTAAGCTTTGGAGGTAAAAGCGAGCCTAGTTTTTTCTCGGATTCGTCAACTACAGAGGTATCGGTTGGAGCTGGATGACAAGAGACTCATACCTGTACTCGATCCGAACATTCTAGAATAGAAATAACCGAGATAGGATTTATTTTTCTCGACTTCTTCTCTCGATTTTATCTATTTTCAAGAAGACAAACTTGTTTGATAGTTTTCTGGCAGACATCAAACATATAATCGATTGGTATTAAAATTTCGAGATTCTAGGATGATGAAATCTAAACTTTAAGAAGAGCCTCTTCTTCGACCTTTAAAGTGACATTGGGGTCGTATTTTATCCAAATTAGTTTCTTGTATTCTTTCAATAGTTTTCTGATGATAAACAACTATTGAACTTTATGGCCATAAGTTGAAGGGCCACGCAGTACATTTTGGGCCAAGAACGTTTCCGAGCCTTAGAAATCGCATACATCCATCTGGTGTGATGAGAATGTTTACTTTTGCTTGGCGTCGAAAAATATAACTGGTTCGGTGAAAAACGAAACTGAATGATAATCTCTGATTTGGTTCATTTTCTCAACCACATCCATAATAATGTGGTAGTGATTGACATCGAATATCAAGCCTATTGGTGTGAGTTTGATATCCGCGTCGTACTGTTGATCAGATATTGTTTACTTTTGGCGTGTCGTTATCAAGAAGAGGCGAATCGTTGATGGTTAGTTTGACAGTCAAGTTAATTGGATGAAGAACTGGTATTGATAATGATTTACGTAGAACATCACCCTCACTGTTGGAAGCACCCTTCTAAAAATTAGTTAAGATTATCAAAAATAAAGGTCGATTTTTAAAACTATCGTGATAAACTCACTTCTAACTATCGCAATGTTTCTGATCGTTAATTTATTGTCAAAAAGAACTTTAAAGGAGTAGGCTATTTCACTAAAATGTTTTCGTCGGGAGTACCGAAATATAGAACGTGGATAAGTTGATTTTCAACCAGATCAAACCAGATTTATGTATTTTTCCCAATATCGTTAAAATTGAAATGAGCTGTCATGCGAAGATTATCAAGATGTAAGGGAAGAAACTATGTGTTTATTATAAAATTAACATAAATAATAGTTTTAGCTTCATTTCTATTTCTTAGTAAATCCGTCATCTCAACAGTGTGGCCTGGTATACCCTTCACCAACGCTACTTATTAGGTCGGGTTTTGTAACTCTTGATGCATTTAAAGAACCATCAAAAATATCGTTTTAGGTTGATATCGGCCGAAATTATAATAATATTGGAAGGATGAATGATTCTGGGAAACATTTCATTTTTAGAATTCTCCAAATTCGAAAAATTGTGATTATGTCAGTTGGAGATATTAGGGGCTAATTATAGTGATTTAATTGATTTGATAAATCTACATGTAAAAAGAAAACTTCGTATTATCATCAGAGAATATGTTCACAAACTGCCAGAGTTGTAACAGAGTTTAGGTGATTAAATAGCTATAATGCAATCATTTGGACATTATTCTAAACAGGAAAGGCCAAACTATTCACTATTCTTAAAATAAAGCTGTTTAAAAACTTATCAATCCAAAATTTAGTTAACTTAACCCCATTTTGCTTATATCAGATGAACCCTGAAAGTTTGTATATTCGTGTTTGACCCATTGAATAGGGATCAAAAACTAATGATGAAATATCTTTAGTGCTAACTCAACTGCTAACGACTTCTTCATGAATATTTATTCTGAGGAAATCGCATTTGAACGCCAATGTTTTAAAGGATTAACTGTGGTGTGAAAATTCCTAGTCATTGAACTTATATGCACAGTAACTTAAATGTCAGCCAATAGGCTTCTTGATGAATGTTATTGAGGATGCTAGGCCACCGATGGTTGTTGAGCCTCTATCAACTTGGATCAAAACCGAGATGAACGCCGCCAAAAGTGTCAATGAAAAAAATATCCATCCGAAAGATCTTTGTATGCACTATCTTCTCATCTGTGAAGTTATTTGTAAACAAAATTCCTTATCGATTGCATAAGTTCGTTATTATCAAAAACAATAAATATTCTTGATTTTAAATATGCATATCGTAGTGATAAATAAGGGCTTCACTGCAAAAAGTAGTAAGTCTTTTTAATGATTTATTGGCAAAAATAATTTTCAAATAACCGCTTAATGGTGTTTCTAAAGTCTTAAACGGAAATAGTTCGGTATGAATTTCTAAAAAACCAACAATTCTGATTATCAAAGGTTTTTTGTGGAAGCATCATGATATTTTGATGGTATCAAAATTCTTACCTGTTCTTTGATGATTGGCTTGAATAAGAAAATGTTAAATTTTTGAGGGTAGCGATCTATATTAAGAAGGTTCTACTTTGTACAGGATATCTGACTTTTCGTAAATTATAGCCTTTTTCCAATTCGAATCTGTGGTCTGGTGAGTTTAGTAAGAACCTCGACAGAAAAATTAGAAAGGCCAAGAGTAAGACTAAATGGAACATCTTTGCGATCCTTGTTTTAGATAAAAAACACTTTTCCAATCAGAGTTATCTTAATATCTTCAATGCAAATCTTTTTGATAAATACAGGCGTACAGAAAGATTTCTGAGGACAGTTTCTACGTAGCTAGACGCTTTTCCGCTGTTTGGATCCGATTTTGCTGTTGTATCAGATTCTAAATTTTCAAAAAATTCATTTTTTTCTAGGTAAAGTTGGAGTGTGGACGATTTCGAAAAGTGGTACCGATCACGAAACCACTCAAACTGGTCGTCTAAATAAAAAGTTGAAGATTACAGTCGGTCAGTTCGACAACCAAACTGAGTCCCTTGATTGCAGCTTCAAAGGAGTACCAATTTTCACCAATATATTTTATATTGAGGGATTCTATTGGACAATTGTTTTACTTATCTGACCATCCACTAGAACTAGAGGCAAGTTTATCATATTCTAAATTTATTTCAAATCAAAGAGCAAATAAATATTGGAAAACAGGTACCCCCATCTTAAGAGGATTGTGTTTTCTCTATTTCTCGATCAAAATAAAACGACTGGTATCAAATATCGTCTGAACGTTAACTTATAAATGTTCAATATTTCACTTCTTTTGTCTCTTTCTTCTTTAAAACCTAAAATGTGGTGTATATACAATTACTTCAATTTGTAATTGGGTGTATTTGTATTGAACCACGTTTACTCGATCCAGACATAACGAAACAAGAGAAATTGCTAATTTATCACATACAGAATCCCAATATGGTCATAAATAGTTACTGAAATATTCAACTCCCGAATCATTTCCCATGTTGAGATATAAAATTTTAGAATTCTTTCAGAGACCTTCATTTTATTTCACATACAATTATGGACAATCAGGATCCATTTTTATCGAGGCAAAGTCGAAATATAATATGTCGATCTTCCGAAGGTGAAGCTTGATTTATAAGGACAAAGATAGAGGAATTTTATGAATCTAGAATACATTTTAGTAAAGGGGAGGCATCAAATCTAAAAATTTCTCTTTCTGAAAATGATAAAATAAGTAAATTTGTCATTACAACGCAACTATTTTTAATTCCGTATATAACCGCGCGATATCTCATAATGAGCTAATTTCACTATAAATAGGAGTGTCTAGAATATGTGGTGGACTCCGTGGACATTTTTTTAACAGGGACAAGCATTTTGATTAAATGGAAAAAATGATGACTGAAAATTTTGTATCCAATAACATTGAATGTGATCAAAAGTTGAGGGGACATGCTGTCTTGTATAATTTTAAAATGTAGATTGTTGCAGGCAATGCATTAGTTTAATTGAAAGGGTCGTTTATTCGAAGTTTTTTTATTTAATAATACTTCACTACAAGAGGGAATGTTTGAAATACACATAATTCCTGTCTTTTAACCCAAAAGATGTAAAACTTGTTAAAATGAATATGCTACGTACGAATAAAACTCATAGGGTGAATCTAAATGAAAAACAAATGGGACGTTTTGTGTCTTTGTCAAAAAGTTACACGAGCCAAACAGACTATTCTGGGTAATGTGCAACCTGACACTCGAGTGATTTCTACGCGTATTTAAAACAGTCGACTTTTTGGGATGTATCTTGCAGTATGGCTATATAACCAACCGGTCAAACCACGTCAGGAACATATTTGCATAATTATACTTTTCTTGGATCTCAAATGTAATCAATAACACAAACATCGCATCTATCAAAATACATGTCGTAATCGTTTGGTAGTGCATGAACTGACTGTCCGGTTCTTAACAGCCGAAACTCGGTTCAGGTAATTCTGAAAACGCTTTCAGGTAGTGTATAATCCAATAACTCATCAAGGTTACCAATAAATAGAGTATACACCAATTCAGGAGAATACGTTGAAATCTCAACCTTGGTAAATATATAATTAATCGTGATTTTCAAAACAGACCAGCAGGCTGATCTCATTAAATATTGATCTGCACATAATGGAATCTATCTGTGCTAGGATGTATTGTGTTTTGTTGATAGAAACAATTTCCTGTGAACTTAAATAAACGAGTGAGAGTGATGGATAGATAACCGAACGTTTGTTTTATTTTGTTAAGTTATTTGGATTTTAGTAACGATGAGTTCAAAATGACTAGCTGAAGGATGATGTCTCTGCTAAGGCTGTTTTAGCTTCAAATACTGATAAAAACATGGTATTTTGAGAATATAAGCTTTTCTGATTGCCATTTGGAACTCACAAAACCATCTTTTGTTCGCGAAAATAGTACAGCCGTAATTCCGATGAACTTTTTCAAATAAAGCAAGGGAGATATGTACTAATTATAGCTGCTATTTTCAGAATTGAATTCGACTGAAATAATTTCACATAATCTGATTATATGTATCGTGGAAGGATCTGGTCTATAAAATCCATGCGAGTCGATGTTTACGTCACTGAAATTAAAATAAATTGATCGAGAAATTGGAGAATTTTAAAAGGTGCAATGGTGTGATAATGGGGAATTACCAATATGTTGCTCTTGAGTTTAAGATTTTTGAGTTCAAGATTGCCTTAAGTCAAGGAATGAACGAACCATTCATGAGACTGAAATAGATGGAACTGCCGTCCAACTGCTCGAAATATGTACTGATGTATTTATTGATTATGCTGTTCAAAAATCTATGAATCCACATCAAGTTGTCACAACTCGTACTCACGAAGATTAACGCCTCTATGCGACATATGTTTTTCCAACCCCAAAACTACCTAATGTAATCGTAAACAATAAACAGGGGCCTAATTTTTGGATCCCAAAATTTTCCCCTCGAGTTAAAGTCGCAACTGACGGCAATATTGTCTCGTGCGTAATCGATAAATTAACTGTATTATGTCGTAATTTCATGGCCCTTTTATTGGATTATGAGTCAACATCGTGTATCCGCCATGAAGTAATCGCATCTACTCATTCTTTTGGAATTTCCTTATTTCACATTGAGTGATTTATACACATGAATTTTCTCAGCCTATCATTGGATCATGATTGAATGGAACCTGAATTGCACTCTACCCACCCCTATATTCTGGATACCTAATGTCACTTTGATTAGTCGATATATCATTTTTAATGGATGGATTCGTTGACATCTCAAAATCATACCTAATCCGAATTTCACGTGCACTAACTCCTAAGTCGTTAAGCGTCGATTGCCGACTTTTTGCCAACTATTTGTCAGTATTAAACAAAAATTTAAGATATGGGAATGATTTTTGATGATGGCACGAGGTTTTGTTGAATATATAATGTTTCGTAAGATTTGGGTCTATTATTCGAAGGAATTAAAAGAATCTGGATCAATTGGCTTCCTGTGTAAAACGCGTCTGATTTTTACAAAAAACTGAACGATAAGCTGTGATTCCTTAAATCATCCTAATTTTCTCTTTATTTTTAAGTTTATTAAGAGTTTTAAATTTGGCTGTCGCAATGGAATGGCCATTAATCATCAACAAGTTATCTTAAACTTTGCCATTTATCAAGAAAATAAAACAAACTATTGTAAAAAAATTAGATAATCTTAAAGATCACAAAGTTGTACGACGAGATGTGTCCTGGAATAGCTAGGTTCTAATGACCCTCCACGCTGCATGTTTCGAAAAGAATGGCTTCGACATTCAACCCATGAGCTGAGTTATTCGTGCTATCCTCTATATTTAATAATTTATTTTACTAAAAGTCGCAGTCCGATAACCATTTAATATATTTCCCGCCATCTCATAACTATCATCCTTTGTTTTTATTAATCCAAGCTACCCACAATTCTTCCTTAAACCACCTTGTGTTTTGGGAATAACTGCAAGTATAACGTTGAAATTGATTATCCCCTCAAGCACGACTAAATGCATGATCCGGATGATACTTTCCTCAAATGTCATGGGTACATCATAATTTACACTATTTCATAAATTTCGAGTGGATTTCTTATTTTTTCGTTAATGAAAATAGTTCGTCCCAAGCACGTTAAAACAAGACATTGAATTTCTGAGTACAAAACAGATATCCTTCTCTGAAAAATATCGGCAAATATTTGCGTTTCTCTCAATTTAATTTCATCATCTCAAAATATCTCATATCATGTTCAAAATACTTTATAATACCGATACAAGAAAAATCTTGTTAATCTTCTATTTGAATCATTGTTTGATGAATATTAAGCTCTAGCCTTTCAAAATATTGAATTCTCGTTGAATAGCATATCTCCGGTGATTTAATAACATTACCGTCTCTTTCAAACCCTAACTTATAAAACAGATTGAACACATATGGGCCACAATAAAAAAAGGACACAATCAAGATATTTCGAAAATATATTTCTCCCGCGTAGAACCATTGAAACACCCAACCTCTAAATGTACGATTGGAGGTAGGCGGGGAATAGTTCAATAGTTTTCTTGTGATTTGGCTTACAAGAACGATATGAGTAGCAATACACCAAGATCCATCTTTAAAACACTTCTTATGGATGAAAAATAGCACAAATAGAACAGTTTGTTGGTTCTATTAGGTGGTCCCATTTTTATGCGACGAAGTCCCAAAAAATATTTGATTAATTGATGTTAGAAATGAGCACTCCGATACTGCCTGTTTGTTTTAATTAAATTCAGAGAGATTCCCGATAATATCTGATGTGAATTACCTGTAAAATAGACAAGCTAAGCAGGGAACCCCTCTCTGAAATGAGGTATATGCCCTCTTAAAATAACTTTTATCCAACTACTGAAAAGCAGAACGAAAAAAATTAAATTGATTATCTGGAGTATAGAGTTCAAACCTAGTTGATCGTATCTAAATCTTGTGGTCGGGGTGAACACATCAAAACCTGGGCATTAAAAATTATCCATACAAACGGTGTGGTAGTATTTTTGTATGTAATAAACGAAAGGTGATGAATGTGCTTAGCTAAAACCCAGAACGGATACGTATCTATGATCACTAGTTTACACCCTTTCGGAAGAATAGTGGAGTTTTAAATTATTTTTAATCACAAACCCTTCTAAAATCTGTAAATAAGAATTTGAAAAATATGTGAGAGGTTTATTCAAGGTTTTTAAAACGGGAATGAGCCCAAATACTTATTAATTTAGTAGATCGGCTCGGTGGTAAAAGTAAAGCAAGTCGGCATCGTTAGAACATGCGCAGTATAAAAATGGAAAGTATCGCGGGAAAGTCGATTCGTGAACTGACAATTTCGCATTTATCGAGCGAAGAAGCCTGTATCCAGTTTTTTATAGAAGTGGGACTTCTAAAATCGGACGTATACGGTGTCTGTTCTCATAAAATGTCAAAAATAAACGATTCTAAAGCTAAGACTAGTATTAATTATTAATTGTTGGAATACATTTATTATTGTCTCGCGTGTCGAAAGAAAGTTAATCCTTGTAGAAACACCTGGTTTACTAAATATAAACTATCTTTTTCAGGCAATTTACTATTGATTTATTGTTGGGCCCACGATTTTTCAGTAGAATTAGCTGTTAGAGAAAACTTTTGAGGCCCACTGTCATTGATTATTTTTATTTCATTCGGTAATCGCTGTTTTAATGACAGGCAAGTATGCACGGATTGTATAAATGATAATAGGCAAGTAATCGGTGGACCAGGAGTCGAGGTTGAAATAGACGAATCATTATTTTACAGGAGAAAATACAACAGAGGCAGGATCTTGGGATGTGGGTGGTTCTTCGGAGCAGTTGAAAGACATGATCATTCAAAGTCATTCTTAATGGTTTTCCCGAATCAAAAAAAAAGAAACCTTGATCCCAATCATTAGAGAACGTATTGCGAGGGGATCGATAATAATTTCAGACTGCTGGAAGGCATACAACGAATTAAGTGAATGTGGATACATTCATTTGACGGTCAACCATTCCCAGAATTTTATAGACCGTCAGGATCGATTTATCCACACGCAAAACATTGAAAACTTTTGGCGATTGGCTAAAAACCGCTTCCTATCCACCTCTAAAAATACCGAAAAAAGACTGTCCAAGATAAGTGAGCATCTCTTTCGAAAAAATTCAAAGGTAACGTTTTAGAAAAAATTTTCCAAGAAATAAAGCTATCTTACCCAACAAATAGATAGTTAAGAGTACTTTATTATTTTGAGTTCGCCATTTTTTCCCGAAGATTAACGATGCCGACTTGCTTTACTTTTACC
>JWZT01005407.1:87162-108782 GCA_000827895.1 Thelohanellus kitauei
GATTGGCTTCAGGGGCAGTACCTCCAGGAGGGAGCATGATTGGCGATGTTTTCTAAGAAAGTCATCCGGCCCAAATATCAAAACAAAGAAAAATTCCCAAGCGAAATTTGAAAAGTGGGTGGGTCGGGGTGGCGAGAGTGGCAAGTCGACTACATCACTTCGAAGTAGCGTGTTACGTATGAACAGGGCTTAATTTGTGTGGTAGCTGAATTTCCCGCCAAAATTATAGCAGCCACCCCCATATGCTCTAAGCTTTTAAAAAAATCCATGTCAAAAAATGTGTGTTACGAAGGTCCAACCCCAAATTCAACAGATGGCGGCTTTCTTAAAATCTCCAACTTTACCCCTTTCCAACCCAAAAGCTTAGCTATGGCCGTGGTAAAATGAAAATGTAATCATAAAAGTCAAAACAAAATGAAATTACGAGAGTACTAAACTGAAGTTATCAAAAAACGAAATTGAAGTTAACAAAAACGAAATTGAAGTTAAAACCCTGTAATTCTCGGAATTGCTAAACCTACCTAAGAAATGCTACTGTCAACATAATGCAGAGAATGTCAACTTGAAATTATTTCATCAAGCCATTCGACGTCACTTATTTCAGATTTCAAGTTATTTTTAGACATCACTTATTGATGAGATGTGATAATCTCGTGCCAAAGAGAACATTAACAAATTCCATATGACTCTTAGAAATGTCTGCTAATAAAACTAACTTAAAGATCTGAGGCTTTCGTTAGGTTTGGACTGAGATCGGTACTGTAGTATAAAGGGAAAATGATTGATAAAAATGGTAAATATGATAAAATTTATTTTAGATATCAACAGCATTCATCATCTGGGCGAGGATCCTTTTGTTCAGGAGCCAGTTTAATCATTTCATCGATTCTCAAAATGGTAATCACAGCTTCCGTTGCGAATTTCAGCATCTTAATCTTAGAAACTGTAGGTTCCAAAACACCTGCTTCAATATTGTTGCGAACAGTCCCTTTTTCAAGATCGAGTCCACAAAAGATGTCAGTCGAACTATGATTGTTAGAAGCCTTAGCGTGCTTTGATCGCAAAGCGGCCACGCAATCGCTAGCATCAAGAGCAGCGTTGACAGCCAAGGTCTTAGGAATTACAAGCATTGAGGAAGCGTACTCAGCTATTGCGAGTTGCTCATTCGTTGTAATCCCAGTGGCGAAATTTTCAAGATGTACAGAAAGAGCGGCTTCCACTGCACCACCACCTGGCACCACGGTTTTGCACTCAACAACACGTTTTACTGCACACAGAGCATCGTGAATTGAACGCTCCATTTCCTCACAGAGATAATCATTAGCGCCACGTAGGATAAAGGATCCACCGAACTTTAGTTTAGACCCAGAAATCACGATCAGCTCATCATCACATAATCGTTTCTGTTCTACAAGATCAGCAAAACCAAGGTAGGATGAAGGATAAGACTCTCCACCATCAATATTTGAAAGTGTGATGCAGATTGTCCCATTTGTCATCTCAGCAATAACTCTCAAGTCCTCTTTCGTGACCCGGCGTACAGCCATACACTTAGACTCAACAAACGGTTTAAGACACAAATCATCGATCCCGCCAGTACAAAGAACAACGTTCGCACCTGCTTGTAGAACTAATTTGATTCTTCTCATCACAATATCTACTTCCTCGTTTCTGATTGCTTCCAGGTTTTTCGGATCAGAAACCGTTACTTGAATGCCAATGGCCATTTTAGCTTTTTGAAAACCAAAATCAAGCAATGCTATCTTGGCATTTTTGACAATTTTTGGAACCGACTCACAAGCAACAGTACAATTGAGTGTAAAACCCTTGATAAACATACTGTCAGTCATTTTTCCACCATGCATCTTAAGAATCTTAATTTTATCGATTTCGCATCTTGTATTTTGTGAATCTGTGATTTTGACCAAATTCGCGGCATCAGCAACAAGTTTTGCGAAGTATCCAGAATCTGAGGAAATAATTTTTGAACTCATTGAGGTCTTTGCTACGTTCACAAGGTAGTCTTGAGAAAGTTTCGAAGGGTTGACCGCTATCTTCTCCTGTATAAATCTGCAGGCTTCACGACAAGCGATCCTGTAACCTGATATCACAGATGTTGGATGTAAACCGTTTTTACAAAGTTCCTGAGCGTTTTTAATCAACTCAGCGGCAATCACAACAACAGAAGTGGTACCATCACCTACCTCCTGATCTTGAATATTTGCCAAATCACATAAAATTTTGGCTGCAGGATGTTCGACTTCCATTAACTTGAGGATAGTAGCTCCATCATTTGTTATTGTGATTTCGCCAACGTCATCCACCAACATTTTGTCCAAACCAATAGGACCCAAAGACGTTCGTACTGCGTTGGCTACCACTTGAACAGCCATCACTAAAGTCAAAAACTACGTACCATTCTGAGTCAAAACCGCCTGGCCCGTTATCCGGTCTCCTTCAATAGCAATTGACATGTTTTCGTTTCGGTCGTTTTCGGGGTAGCGAGAAAGGTTCAACCATATCCCAAGCGACTGCGCTTGTGGGACCGCGATCCAGAATCTTCTAACATGGCGAGTTATTGTTGGTATATTGTCGGTTTGAATCCAGTAAATTATGATAAAGGAGTGCTTTTCTCTGATTTTCTGATCGGTGATCGGACGATATTTTCACGTTATCGTCTCAAATTAAAAAAAATATTATCTGCTGTTGACAATAACCTATTTCAAAATTTCCAGTTTGAAGAATATTGCGCACATTTTTAAGATGGTGCTTGTAACGTAAAAGGTGACATGGCTGGGAAGTCCAAACGATGACCCATTAATGGTCGTCTAGCGATCGCATGACTGGACCACTCAGCGTTGTCGATCTAATTTGGATTTAATATATATCCAACAGTTTTGGGGCCAGATAATTTTAAAGGGAGATGAAATGCTAGAAACGCCTCCTCTGAGCATACAAAAGGTAGCATTTAGCACATAAACGTCAAGTAGGCCTGATTATCTTGAATAAAAAACGTATATACCCTAAAAACGCCCAGTGTCAACACGTTTACTTTTCTTACGGCACAACAAATGGGGATATCTTAAAACTATTTTAGAAATAAATCTGAACACCTGTGAAGGTTTCCCGCTCTCACAAGACAATACCTCGCCATTCGTTGGTGAAATCAGCGCTGCAGCAGGTATTTATTCAAAATTTCCAAAAAGGAATATTCAAAGCAAAATTTACTTTTTAAAGATTTTAGAACTTGCATATTTCATATTTTTTGACAACTATTGGATTGTCCAGTATCGTTATAGCTGCAAAAATCAGGAACCCCATTTTTTGATGATTTACTTGTTTGGTTAACTTGACTTGGAAATATGGGGGTGTCTATTTCCAACATATATATTTTCCGAATATTTGAAATTTAGTTGAACTCAAGGTTGCCAAACAAAATATACTTAAATAAATGAAACAAAATTTCTAAAGATTAATTCTTTTAAAGTAGGTACTGGACCAACCATGAAAAGCAACACAACTTACATCTACTGATTAAAGACCTACTTTATTTATTTGATTGGTGACGGTTCTGAAAGAGGAGAAACTGTATTTTTGAATGTTATCGTTTTTCAATCTCCCAAAAAATATATATTAGTATGATGACAAAAGCTACTGAATGCCTTTTAACACTATCACCTTTCATAACGCGCTGGTCTCTTTATTGCAAATGAAATATATTTATTTATCTCTTTTTGAACCAATACGAGACAGATGTTTTAATATTGAATATCTGGATAGTAAAATCTTAATAGATGCATTGAAAAAGCTTAAATTTCAAATTTTATATTTAGACATGAACCGAGGTTTTTGGCGGCAAATTTTGTGTATCTTAGGCGTATATTTGGGTTTATATTTCAACAAATATTGATAGAATTAGAGTTTATGACACCAATATATAAATCAAACTCCACTAAGTCGAAACCTTTTAGTGGTAAACAAACAATAGTGTATCTGAAAACTAAAACACAAGAAAGATGATTGTGAATTAGGAAACCAGCAATTCTTACACATACACATATGGATTTGGATGTCACACACACGTGCAATATTTACATCCTTATTACTGATGTCGGATTTTACGTTGTATTTCTGCAGTTACCCATTCCCAGAAATCGATCAAAACTTAAGATGATTTCAAACATAGAGGCTAGTGTACAATTTTCACTCAGAATCTATCAATCGCTTTAAATTTTTATCGATGTTAAAGTTTTCAAAAGCCCGATTGTATATCTCTTGACAGTATGATGAAATTCAATCTCAGTTTCTGTTGTCAACCTCTGCCTTGATCAGCTGACCTGTCATTCAGATTTTCAGAACCTACTTAAATCATTTACATGGAAATAATAGGCAGATATCTGAATATAGGATTTTTCGATTTACTTAAAAACTAGGCAATTAACCTCAGAAAAGTTGCCACAAATCAAAATTTTTTGCATGGGTGATATTAATCACCTCTTTTAACGAACTTTCACTCAATTAATTAATCTCAAAACTTCTTAAAAACACTATCAATGAAAACTCTTAAATTGAAATAATCGCCACAAACTGATAAATATTGGTGTAAACCAATGGAAATATAGCTAAAGAAATGAAAAATAAAGCTGGAGTTCTAAACATGTGGTGGCATGAAAATATTGGATAATCACCCTACGTCTAGGGGCAATAGGATTTCTCATGAAAATCAAACATAGACAGTTGACATTAAACTAGAACGTTCTTCTGGTTTTTTAATACCCTTGTTCCTTGCAAGGAATCAGCCTAATGTGAAGAGTATTGTGATAAATTCCAAAAAATGATGACAATTTTTCGAAGAGATCATGAAGTGATATGGGGTCGAAATTGAATGTCACAAAAATGTGGTATTCATCATATATTACTTCCATCCTTACATCGTTATCCTCATGTTCAGTGGAATCTCTAATTTTATTCTGTGTTTGGGAAAAGGTTCTATCGAAAGTTTTGTACTTCAGCTTTTCTCAAGAGAACGGAATGAGCTAAAAATTCAGATGACTAATACATGGTTTATTACTCAGCCCATGCAAGAAATTTTTGACTTGTGGCAACTTATATTAAGTTGATTACAAGATTTATTAAGTAGATCGAAAAACCATATATTTCGGTTTTAGTTTTCAAATTGCGAACATCATTACAAAAATCCGTTTTCTCTTTCTCGTTATTTTATTCCGAGTGTGGTCATTTGATAAATCTAACTAATTTAGAGCTCTTCTCAAATTATGTTACACGCACAAATGCATTTTTCATTCTTTAAAAACAGCAGTCAAACTGAGTCTTTGAGCTCTAATCTGGCTATCAAATAAGCTGCATTTCATAAATATAAGGTAATTACTGAATTGAGTTACATTATTGGAGCTATTTTGTTCAATCGGGTAAAAGGTATACTTGTTTTGATCACCCTTCTTTTCCAACGTTATAATTTTGATCGTCTCGAAGGTGGATAGTCACTGAGTTAGTTAATTAACCAAATAAATTCGATTTGGCGAGGTAAAATTTTTTCATTGTCCAGACAATGAGACCTTTAGGTTTTATGGCCATGGATAAGCACACTAAAATCTTGACGATGAGTCCATTGGAGAAATGTCTGGCTTTGCGATTTATTTTATCTATTGCCCGTATAAGTTGAAATAAAACTCTTCTTTCGATTTCATTGCAGATCTTCTGAAATCAGTAGTTGAAAGTTTATTCTCGATCCAGTTCACGATAGAATGACTTCTTGAGGTATAAATTCAAAAATTATTTTATACCCCCGGATATTGTTACACAAAGTTTAAACCATTAAACTACCCTCCCCCAAAACTTCGACATCATTCGAATCTGTAACTGATATAACATACTTTTGACAACAGTTGAACTTTATAAAGCAGCCCGGCTGTGTTATTTACCTCCCTTTTATCAGTCAAGGTAAGTGAACGATGGGATTGTTTCCTTGGGAATATCTGAAACTGTTTTAAAATTAAACAAGTTTATCATCATATTTTGTCCCGAATAAGCTAACTTTCAAGATCAGAGGCATTCAATGAGGAAAGAGAATGGCAAAAACCGAACTAAATTCTCTCCCAGTCATTTATATTCAACGATGTTTGTTTAAGATCGAACCTTAGTGAATATTTGCCCGCACCACGTGGGGTTACATGGACCCCATTTTATTTGTCGGTTCGCGGATTTTAAACAATTTCCTTCACAGATTACTTCTATATACTCTCATTAATATGAAATACCTTTGAGTCTAACTTCTGGGAGTCCCAGTATAGAAAAGGTTTGAGATAATCCATCAAATTGAGATATTTTCTGCTTCCCAAAACAACACAACATTAAATACCTGGAAATCATTGTGATATTCTCACGAAGATAGTGATGTTTTTTATGCATAAACCTGAGTTTCATAAGAAAAATCGCAAATCTCTGAAAAGATTTAACTTCCATTTATAGTTAAGCCGGCTGCTGGGTGTTAGATCATAATTCAACAACCTCTATGATTTAAAGTAGGAATATACTGGGTATGCGTAATTTTGAGTGATGGAGATTATCGTGCTGAACAACATATTGAAGGTGATGTTTCTGCTCATGTGAAAACTCTGCAGTTTTAGTTCATTTTCCTTAACGAATGTAAAATTAAAGCATTACAACTTGCGAAACAAACGGAATTTCCTGAAAAATATCACTTCATCTCTGTCATTTTCCAATGATTTTAGGATATCCTGAGGTTCTACACCACTATTTGTGCTATAATCATTCTAATTCCTTATGAATGTAAAACTAAGCCTTCATCGCCTCAATTAAATGCATACTATTGCAGGAAACCTTCGAAATGATCAAAAACATAAATCAAACTCGACAAAATTGATGTCAGTTTTTTCGTTTTCTCATATTGAGAGATCGAGGCACACAATTTACATGTCGATAACAAAAATAGGAGTGCAAAATAATTATGAAAATATCTCAGTACACAGCTCTGAAAAAATACGAAACTTGGTTTCATATTCTTAGAAGCAAGCACTGTACAATGGTTGAAAATAGTGAAGATCAATCAGCATGAGACCTTCGAAAAGATTTTGGTTCATTTAATTGTTTCTTCAAGGTACAAAGTCTGTGTGGAGCTGATTCTTAATATTGTAAAATACCTCAAGATCTGGTTCTAGAAATGTGTGTGAATAAATTTGCAAATATTTTGAACAATTTTAGATTAACTATAGGTTGAAACCATGAATGCGTGATTATAAATAGATTCAGCTTTATACGGCACATAGTCCTCAATCGATCAAACCCTGTAAGGAAATATCAATATAGTCTATCATCTTTATTTAAATGTTATCCTATACAAAATATATTTCATGAATTCGTTTAGTTACCATTAACTCAGTTAACTGGTCCACATGTTTCTATTGGCTCAACCACAAAAAACACCACATCAAAAATCAAGAAAATCCAGTTATCCTCAAAATACTCTATTCTAGAACGATGAACGGTTTTCAGTCACTAACTCTCTGCCAACATCAAAACATTCTTGAGCCTTTTCGGGTTAGGAGACCTGGGTAGATTGTATGTAAGATCTCGAAAGAATTTTTAAATACTGTTAGCATCGGTGGTGATTCAAGACACCCCAAAAGATTAAGGATATTTAGATAATTCCATTAACATAATAAGGTAAAGGGTTAAGGATTGTATCATGGGTATTTTCTGTCCCATTCGGGAAGTTAATGGAGAATGGAATAGATCAAAATTTCTTAGGGCTATTCACCGGACTTTTCAAGACAGAAGAAGGATGCCTTGAATTCTTATTTAACATGGGTCGGCTGCAGTGCCACCTTTCGTGATTGAGAAGACATTCGAACCAAAAACCTAAGTCCTAATTCTAAAGCAGGTAAATTTTTGTTGGTTATCAATATATCACAAAGCAAAATAATCTTATTAAAATATATTTAGTATATTACAATGTAAATTTTCTCTATCCATATGTTACTGTGCTTTGCACTCTCATTAATCTACTTTGAAAATAAAAAATCGACATTGCAAGTGATTTTGCGCTAAGTGAAATATTGAAACAAAAACTATTATAACACGAAAATTATATATATTTGTGTATAAATATTTCATTTTTAGAGGTGTTTTCGTCGGAATCCAAGTTCCTTAAATCTTCTGTGTCTAAAGAAACCGTTCATATTATATTGGCGATCGGCTTCGAGAATTTGGCTAGCAGCATCTTTAAGCTGTCGTCTCGTAGATATATCACTGATCCGTCTTCTTATCAGACTTTTACATCGCGAAAAATATTCCTCAATAGGATTGAGTTGAGGAGAATATGGTGGAAGGTATTCTAGCGTGACATTTTTACGAGAAAACAATGTTTGTATTTCTCTAACTTTGCGGATTCTGGCATTGTCCATGTTTATTACGCTCGATCGCCGAATAAACTGGAAAATTTGAATTTCGAGGAAATTTGTGAAATTTCCGTTGATTGCTCCGTCCTCGATGCAAAATGAAACCACACCAGAGATCGAAATGGCAACCAAGCATAATATGTTTTGACCACAATTGGCGGGTTCATTTAATGTTGGAGTCTGTAACACTAGTCAATCTCTATATCACGCTTGCGCGCACCTAGTCTAATAAAGGGCTATAATCACTGTCAGAATCTGGCCTGCTTGTTACATCCCTTTCCGTGTTATCGAGGTATTCAACATATCCCGGAAACTTTTCAACTGGCCTTCGGATACGGGTGGATCTTCTGGGTTGAGTTCCATCAGGCAAGATGTTATATTCAAAGTTTTTAGAGTTGCTTTGAAGTTCCAACCACACGGGATTTTCTCTTTCTTCCTCAGATGAAGGTTTTTCTCTTTCTTTCTCTGATATAAGGTTTTGTATCCCATTATTTTTAGGGTATGATTTCCTCGGATCATATATTTTACATCGATTTACATGTATTTGCGTAGTTTTCTTACCTATATTAATGTGTAGAATGGGCCATGTAATTTTTGTCACTTCATACGGCCCTCTCCAAAGCCGAGCAAGTTTATTTCTTGATAGATCTGGTAAGTGCGGATAGTGAACATAAACTTGGTCTCCACAATTCACCTTGAGTTCTTTTAACTTTTTATTATATTGAAGTTCCTGCGACGCCTGCGATTTTCTTAGGTTTGCATCGGTTTCCTTCAAGACGTGTTGAATCTTTTTATGTGGCCAATCAGCGTTTTTAATTTGGTTGTTTGGAATAGCAACGTCTATAGGGAGCTTTGGGAATCTTTTGAACATCAGTTCGAATGGGGATATTTGGGTGCTGCTGTGTTTAGTCGTGTTGTATGCAAATACAACAGCTGACAGATGGTCTTCCCATTCTTCATAGGAGTTTATACTTTTACTTATCATATTCACTAGAGTTCTATTGAATCTTTCGACGAGTCCATCGGATTGCGGATGATATGGGCTTGTTCTTGTTTTTTGAATACCCAGAGAAGAACATACGCCCCTAAAAATTTCACTATCAAAATTAGTTCCTTGGTCAGTATGGACAATATTTGGAATTCCGTACTTCAATGCAAATTCATTCACAAATACATTAGAGATAGTTTTCGCGTCAATTGAAGATAAAGGAAACGCATCCACAAATTTCGAATAGTAGTCGGATATGACTAAAACGTACTTGTTTCCACGAGTTGAAACAGTTAGGGGGCCTAAAATATCCATAGCCACTCTTTCTAATACAAATTTAGGCTGATTCTGTACCAGTTTAGCCTTCACTTTAGGAGAGGGATCATTTCTTGAACAACAAGCGGGACATGAATCAACGTAGTTTTTGACGTCCACTCTCATCTTAGGCCAGTAAAATCTATTAATTATAGAATGCAAGGTATTTTCATAACCCATATGGCCTCGCTTATCGTGGCTGAGGTTTAAAACTTGAGGAATGAGAACTTGTGGCAAAACAAGACGGAGATGAGGGCTTTTATTCGAATCATACCGGCGAAATAGAATACCATTTTTTAAAACGAGGTTCCTTGATTGCCGGTATAGTATATCAACATGCTCGTTGTTTCCACTTGTATAGATATTTTGTGTTTTATTAAAGTCAGATCTCAAGAATGCGGCAATCACGTTGTCTTCCAATTGGAGTTGACGTAACTTGGCTGGACAGCACAAAGCGCTTTCGAGGGACAGAGTTTCGCTTCTACCATTGCTAAATGTTGAACAGCAGTATCTCGATAAGGTATCAGCATTTATATGATCAATTCCTCTTCGATAGACAACATCAAAACTGTATTCAGCTATTAAATCAAGCCACCTCGCCATCTGTCCGCCAATGTCTCCGTTTGTCTGGATTGATTTTAGTGGTTTATGGTCGGTCCTCAAAAGGAATTTGGATCCCAAAAGGTACGGTCGAAATTTCTTAAATGACCATACAATAGCCATTAATTCTTTTCTAGTGGTAGAATACCTACTTTCTACTTCGGCGATGAGCGTGTTGTATTTTCACCTAGGAAGATTAAAATCGCTCTTATCTTCTTAGTGAATAAAAAATAAGAAAGGCTCATCGGAGTGAAATAAAATAAAAATAAAACTATATAAAATAAAGTCGTAAGCATAAGACATCAACACAAAAAACCAAAAAACTTTTTAAACAAACAAAAACGTAATGTCAAAATATGATAAGAATGATTCTGAAGGGGGTATAGAGGAATAATATACATTTATTTTTGATAGTTTAAACTAAAAATAGAACAGTTTTACATGAAAAATGAATTAAAATTGAATTGCATCCAATATTTATGTATTTTATGATTGGCGCACGTGACTGAATTTTTTTGGCGTTTTTTAGGCGTTAGGCGCTTTTTAGGCGGTTCATTTCATCTTCGAGAAAGACAAACGGTCTATCCCCAATTTTGCGAATACTTCCTTAAAGAGCTGGTAATGCCGATTTCTGTGCATCTATAACCAAGTTAGCTAAGAAACTACAATTGCAACGCCCATAAACATGTTACCCTATACATACCAGGATCCAACTTTCTAGTGGATTAGTGTAAAAAAAGTAATGGGCATATCGGAACAATATGTCCGAAGCTATATTCCGATTCTAGTAGTACTAAATTTTAATATTTTGTAAGGGTGTCAAAATATAGAGGCTCAACTACGTCTTATTTACGGACGCACCACATGAGAGTTTTACACGTAACAACAAATTTATTACCCAATGTTAGAAAATCAACCTAAACTGGTATATTTAATATTCATTTTGACCAAATCTTTTTCTATTTTTCGAAGAGTCCCCTTTCAAACCAATAACCGATTTCAGATCTCAAAATTTCCTGTTATATTGAAAATATTCAAGGATATTCATCGATATTAATGAGTCATGATAATTCCTGTATGTTTTTAGAATCATCCCACTAATTGATTTTAGAGAATGGTGAGTTGGTTTAATATCGAGAAATCTACACATCTTTTGGTATAGTCGGGAGTTTTCATCTACTATAAGCCGATTTTAGCGAGTTTTTATTTACACCAACCAAAATGCAAAATTCAAAACACCCTTTGCAGTTTTAATTATCAAAAATCAATATCAGACTGTCATTGAATGAACAAAATGAGGTTTCTAAATAAATGATAATTTAATTAGGCTTCATGGTCAGAGTCCTAATAAATCTTATTTTCAGGGAAAACGTGTTGGTAATGATAATCAGATCGACTACCATAAAAATCTACATACGGGTCATATTTTCCCTAACATCTAAGGACCTTTTGAACATTATTGGGTAATTACCGAAAAATAAACAGCTCTACAAATATGTTCCCTCATTTGAGATTTTAGCAGCCTTTTATTGGTACCTTTTTAGGTAGTAAGTTCCCTGGCTCTGTGCGATTAGCTCCTACTCAAACTTGAATTGGCACCACATGATGGATTTATATAATCCGACTTGTGCACGATTGCTTGCTGAACGTACCCAAGTTCAGATATCCTGCCCATCCATCCTTAGTCGTTTTTTATATTTTTTAGAATCAAATTATTTAACCTCTTTCCATCCATCTCACTATTAGCCCGCCGAGAGTATTCGCTGATATATCAGGTCATCGCGAAATGTACTCTAGTTCGATGAGCCGTTCCACGCTCTTGTGCTCCTAATACATATATAATCTGCCAGATATTCCTCTTTAAATTTCGACATTCAAACTTGGCTTCATCCAGATCTATTATTGCCTCGTCCCCACCAATTTTAAAAGTGGGGTTAAATGACTCCCGCGATAGTTTTAGGGGAGCCACGTTCATGGAATATGAGTTATTATCAACTCTCGTTCTTCGTATAGTTATTAATGACAAAACAGTGATTACTTGCGTGAACCAGAGGTAAAATCGCCATGATCGAACATGAACTCTCAAGCTCTTTTTTCATCCGAAGGAAATACCTTATTTTAACATCCACAAAAAGTAACGCATACTCATTTACTTCGAAAATATAAACTGTTGAAATTTATAAGAAGTAATAATTAAAATGAGAGAATTCTTACACTATAATTTGGAAATCTAAAAAGAAAAATACATTTTACAAATTGAAAACTCCTTCCAGTGTGTTCTTAGATGGTATCTCCAAATTTTATCATCTGTCGTGTTATTTATTAACGAGTTTTTTGGCAGATGCTCGTGGCACCCACCGTTTCGACAGAGTTAGATGTACTGATTTAAACTTAAAATCATGTTTTTTTAATAAACAAATCTATTTAAGAATATTTTTTCTTCTTTTTTTGACAATTTCTCGTTCCGAATTTCCCCTCTTGTAGAGGAATAAATTCGAAATTTTTAAAAATTTATTTCGAGAGGGACTCTGTTGAATTTTAATTTACAAGGAGGACATATGCCGTATTCCCATCCCGATTTGCATTTTTAAAGAAAAAATAAATTTCGACTTTTTAAAAAGGTTCTCATTAAAATGCTTTTGAGTCTTGCATGTCACTTCACCAATCCATTAGTCAGAGTTCGTTTTTCTAAGATTCTCTAAAAGCTCCTGAGATGGCTGAAAATAGGTGTTTAAAAATATTCAGGCTAAATTCTAGAGTAAGTTCACAGTTCGAGCAGAGAATATCTACATGGTTGAATTGAGGGGGGAAATGTTTGTTTTCACCACTCGAAAGCTTCATAGTGTTCTGATATCTCGAGTATCAATCCGATGTATTTCATCCTTCAACCTTAAGATTAAATTGAACAGGTGCTCTTCTCCAAATAAATGTTTAAAAATTTCAAATTTAGTTCATTCAAAGAAAAGGGAAATTCGGAATGGAAAATGGCGTAACTAGATATTTTTTATGTTTGATTTGTTTGGATGCGTTGAATCGCAAATTAAACACTTTTACTCCCGTAATTTGGCGAATTCGAATATAAAATGGGTATATTCCGCACATACCATGATCTAACAACTTTGAAAATAAAAAAGCCTTGTTTTACATAGCAGAATTGTTTACAAATTTTTTTTGCCATCACCAAGGAAGTTTTTTTGAGATTTTCATTAAAAAATATCAATAATTTCTCCAGACCTACACAAACCAGTTTCTTGTATCAATATATTAATCTAGGCTCATCGACCTCGGATATCTAAGTTTAAAAGTTCATAAGTTGTGAAATATATCATGGAGCTTGATTAGATGTCCGTCGACTTATCACTCAAAAGTAAATTTTTGTTTAGAATCAAGGACACATTTGAGCAATTGTCCATAACCGAATCAATAAAAATGCCATCTGATGCTAAATTAGATCAAATTTGAGAATTTTCACCCACCCAAATAGTCAACAATGGCAAATATAAATGTATATAACATTTCATTTTATCACTCTTGACCTAAATCAATGAGCGATCCAAGACCACCAATACCTCCCTTCCAATACCAGCCACGACCGAATCATTACATGGAATGTCAAAAATTCATAATTGAGAATATGTACTTAACGCCATGTAACCAAAGTATTCTGAATTTGTGTCCATTCGGTCCCTTTGGGTAAAGACCCTTGACGGGACCCTCACAGGGTGAAACAAATGGATTGATTGATACAAGAACATATATTGACCATACATCTCACTTAGAATATCCGAGCATACCACCACGCGACTGGCATAATGTCCATACGACAATACACTATTTATCATGAGAATTACCACACCTACCTGTAGAACCACCAACGACTACCAAGAGAACAAGGGTTCGTTTAAATTTGATGAAATCCACATAATCAGATTTGGAGGTACTCGAAAGTCGATTTTTGAAAACAAATATATAGTAGGACCAGAAAGAGATGAGTTAGACAAGAAATTTGGAAATACCGATTGTCAAATTAAAGTTTGGCTTCAAAACAGAAGATTTGAAAGAAAGAAGAAAAAATTCAGGAGTTTAATAATGCTAACGATCAACATCATTTTTTCTATAATTAATCTTTTTTCGTTTTAATAACCACTTTTTAACTTTTTCATCCAAGTCAATCATTCGTCGAAATATCCAATAATTCCTTCACATATGCTCTCCTACAAATAATTGCAAATGGAAATCGCACGTAGTTGACGAACATTACATTTGTTGGCCACTTAAATGCTATTTTCAACAACTCTTCATTTCCTCTCAAATTATCTCCCAAGTAAATTAGTTAGGGTCTCGATTAAAATTTTGTGAATTATTAGCACAACGTGAAAATGGCTACAAAAATAGAATACTTTCGGTGCATGAGAACCTATTTCATCGTGTAAATACTTACTCTCTGTGACAAGTCAGTACTGTGTAATTTCAAACTCTAGAACCCTTCTATATCACGTTTCGAAATATAAAGAACTACCTTTGGAAAATAGTCCATAACGTAGTAAGCTACCAAATCCAGGAACGGATCAACGTCTAACTGTATTACTACTGAATCAAGTAGAGGATTTTTAGGGGTCGGTTATAACATCTGTCATCGTTGTAATGAGGTAACTTTGAACAAAAACATAGTACAGACCTAAATAACATGCATCATAGATTTGAAATTCTATCCCGTTTTATTAAAATAAACCATGATTCTGTCTCGGTCAGTCAACCCGGGTCACACACATGGTAATTGTCTGGATAAGCCAAGATTTGATTAAAAATCACAGACAATCTATTTTAAGTATAGTAAACCATTAATTATATATCTTGTTAGTGAAATTGTGACGGATTTTGGCCCATTGCTGGGATCTGATGCTTAGATTGAGGTTTATACATTTCAAATATAAACCTCTTTATGAGCTATTTTTTAATGAGATAAATCGTTTTTCGAAATATTGATGTCTACACGAGTACCAATCTGAAGATGCCTATCGACAGATTTCTTAGTTTCGTTTTCGGGGTTTTCATTCCACCATATTCTTCAACTTACAACTCGAGTGGGTCTTTTTGTGACAGATCAGTAACTATCTGGCAGTAAAAACTTCCAATCATCTCCGATGAATCGTTCAGAATAGGTTTTTGACAGATACCGCAAGAATGTTCACTGTCAACTTAGTAAGGTGTCAATCAAGGAAGTCAGTCTCATTTTCGTTGGAGTTTGCATTTGAAAGGTTGCAGGTTCGGTTTGTATTCATGATACAAATTCAAGAATTTTCCTTCCAACTTTCACACCTTCTTTTATCATAGATCACAAACCATTTTATGTTCATCTGGAGCAGTGGAGGGCAACTTCTCCATAAGTCAGACCGGATTAAATAAATTAATACCTTCATCCTATATTAATCCACAAATGGAACAATGAATAAATTGTATTTAATGTCATGTTTAAATATATAGATCTAAGAGGTATCTAAACAATTTAAATTTATTTACTTTGGCAACAACTGAAGTTTTTGAAACATTTTGTGTTTGATCAAAGTTATTAACAACTTTTTTGAACTCTGGCACCATGTTTTTTTTAAATATAACATTCTCAACAAAGATTGAAATTGAATATCAGTTAAAATAGAAAGTAGCTTGGTCATTTTAGTTTTCATGATTGACAATGTTTGCTCATAGATGCACGGTGAGCCAAACAGAGAAAGTGGTTTCATGGCCATCGTTCGCAAGTTGATAAACTTGGAATCATTGAGTTACACTTAAAATTTTTCAATGATTTCATATTGGAATTTTTCTATCAGGGTAGAGTCGCATTGCAGATCAATTAGTTCTTGTTGTAGATCACCCAGTGCTTTTTCAAAATCAGTTGTAAAGGAGAATTACAAGATGTCAAAACTCAGCAAAATATTTTAGAAATCCCCAAAAGTAAGAGTACATTCATTGACAAATGGAGATAGATATCATATTTGTGTACTTCCTCATCGACTTAGTCTTCAGTGTCATGTTTTTGGGTGTTTGAAAGTGGGTAGAGCATACAGCGGTATGATGCAGATCATAAATGTGATCCGAACCGCTATCTTTATGAAGTTTTATCAACATTTTATGATTTCTACCTCTTTTTCCTTGATAAAATTAACAAATTTCACTAGTGGATCCGTGGCATGGTTCATATCAAGCACACCTTTATATAAAAATATTAGGTCTATTATACTGTGTAAGAGTATGAATTGCTTGTTGAAATCAATCTCTTTAACGGGGTCACTCAGTCTCTTCATTAGGCCAACTTTCTTTGCTACCGAGGATGGAGAACCATCTGTGATAATACTCGCCATTTTCTGCTTATTTAATTCCATTTATATACAAGGTATTTTCAATACAATCGAAAATACCTTTACCTGTAATAGTATTTTTCATTGATTCTATTGACAGAATTTTTGGGGTGATTTCTGTTTTCTGGAATTCCTCTTAGAAAGATCAGTCAATGTGCAAAGTCATCGATGTTTGTGCTTTCATTCAAAGCCTGAAGAAATAGTTCAAATGAAGGTACACATCTTTTCAGTGGTGAGTTAATATCTTAATTAATTGTTGCAATGTGGTGATCTAGCATTCTTCATCACAAAATGACTTATTCAAACATTTTTCTGTGTACTCGATAGATGGGATCTACCTGATCGAACATTCAATGTTTGACAAATACACCATAACATAAAAATTTGCCGTGCTTAGCAATGATGTTGCATGTGACTACAAAGCTGGAACGAGTAGCTTATTTCTGAGGTACTTTGTCTTTTCTCAAGAACTCCTTCTGCTTTACGAGCTTTCAGTCCAAATATTTTGCTCTTGTTTGTCTTGGTTCTGCTGATAATATATTGACGTAGTCTGCATGTTTTGTCACACAATGGCAGATAATGTTGTAATCTTTCAACGCGGAAACACTTTCACAGCACAGTAAACATACAGCTTTCTTTTCGACTTCTGTAACAAAGTACTTTGAGATCAAATCGTTGTTAAATATGCGACTCTTCCTATCAATTTTACGTTTCTTGACAACATTCATGAAAAAATTCCATTTGCATATTCTAAATTTAAAAGAAAGCAAAAGATGACTAAGAGTCATATCTGTTTAGCACAGTCTTTAAGCATTGAATTTGACTAGTGAAATCAGAAACTAGTGAAAAATTATTTAAGGATATTGTCAAAGACCGCATTACAATATACGTTCGAAAGCTCTTTTCGGGCCGTATTTGCCCACCCCTGATCTGGAGGCTGGGTGTGTCAATTTTCAATTTATTTTTATCTCTAATTTCCGATTATTAAAGATCTTAAATAAATGCACTCTGATCATATTCTGATCTGAGGTTCCAAGCCAATGATAAATCAGAAAACAGCGCCAAACCATGTTTCGAGAACGTTCAAATATTATCAAATTTGATGTATCTTACGCATCCCATGGCATCATTATTTTGATGAACGTGAAGACAAGTGGTTAAATATAGACTAATCCAAATTGCCTGTATCGTTGAGAATAGTGTTTTCTAAAGTTATTTTGGATCTCTTCGAGCTCAAAGTTAACTGTAATTTTTCAAACAATATCCACCTAAGTTCACCCATTTCCCAATGATAAAATTGTGTTAATTTTTCATTGAAAAAATTTTTCATAACCCCAATTTGAGAAACACTGTTTTAGGAATAATGTGGTCTTTATTACAGAACGAAACTATGATAGAATCCAGTACCCCTTGACGAGATTCATATTTAGTTATCATATAGATTCAGAAAATTTACAAATTTTGATTTAGTGGGATCTTAGGGAACCCCACTCTATTCGAGATTTGGGCATTAGAAGCGTTGATGTCCATAGTTTGAGCGTGCGTTCTAAAACATGGCGGAATAAAAATTGAGTAAAATTTTCTACCAGTAACACAAAAGAATTTTTAAGATTATGAATTGATGATTCACTCTTCTAAATTAAAAAGTGGGCAAATTAAACTTAATAATCAAAAGTGGGTAATTCGATCAAAGTTGTTTTGGTTCACTAGTAGGAAAACATTACATAAAAAACGCAAATTAATTTAAGTTTTGAGGGTCAACACGTTAAAAACTTTAAGTGTTTGAATTAGATCTCTTTTGCCCCCGACATTAGTATTCCTTGCGTATACAGATCGCTTTAACAGGTGCAACATAAAGTGGGCACTGGAAAATTTTTTTACAAATCATCTTCATTACGATAACTAAACAACCCATATCTGCTTCAATTGGGAGCCTTAGTGTAAACAATAGCTCTTTAGTTGATTGGCATCATTTTCGGAGCAGAATTCCCCGGAAATGTGATGTTATCGCCAATTCACAAAAACTTAACGGTAATATGGAAAGGAGATAATAGACAGTTCGAAAGTCTATAAATAATGGAGTTCATCTCCACAGGGAAGCAGTAAAACATTCATAAAACTTTTTTTCACCATCTGGGGGGAGGGGGTCATACAAAAAATGTTGAACAAACGTTAAGTCAACTAAGGTAATAATTGTTAATAATTTCAGAGAAACGCCAGAGGATATGCTAAATTGATGTCAGGATGAATTAATAAAACGTTCCAGAGTGAGAACTACTTTCTGTAAAACATAAATTGCCTAAAAGATGCTGCTATGATTTTCCAACCACATAATTCAAATATTTGATAATATACATTTATGGCATTTTACATATTTTTTATCTCTCTCCATATTCATTACATGTAGACACGCTAAATATAAAAAGATTTTTGAAGTATTAATTATAAACAAGAAAATCTACAACAAAACATGTGACAAAATCCATGTTTTAGAGCACCTGCGAAAACCTGGGGGCTCCAATGCTATCAATGCCGTAAATGTCATGAATTTTATTTGATTGCTCATTGAAACTGAATAATCCAACAAAAAATGATTTTGAAAAGAGTAGCTGAGCATGTATATTGTTGGAATGTAACTTTTTTATATGGACTAAATTAAAAGGATAGCATAAATCTAATCAATTAATTGCGTTTTAAATCTTTCGAGTGTTTGTATTATTTGATCATGTTTTCCCCTAGTGCAGTAAACCAAAACATGTTCAACGTTATCCAAACTCTTGGTTTGAATGGCTATGAAGGCAGCTTTTTCAATTGCACTATAAATAGAATATTATACTTGGCTCTGACGTAGAATTGGACCTTTAAATCATTTGACAAATAATTGAGATGTTTTTCGAGTTCATCGAGTGGGGCTTTGTTTTCCACATATATGTCACAATAATTCTAAAATAACTAATATCCTATACCTTATGAGTCAAAGTATTCTTTTTTGTATCATACAAACTTTCAATTTGTGCCCAATTTCCGTTTTGAGCCAAACTTGTAACAGCAGCCCAGTAGAACCTAGTGTTAAAACATCCAATAATTATCGTCAAATTTATGAAATTTGAATTTTCGTGTTAAAATGTACTTTAAAATCATGTGTGTACGTTTCTATAACCATAAGAATCGTCTTAATGTGCAAATTCTTAAATAAAATAGAACAGATGCAGATATGTCAAAATTTGAACTTGTATACCTAAGGTTATAATGGTTGTGGTCGAAAAATTAAAAAATTATTGATCGGTTATTCAGATTTGTTGTTATCATTTTGGTAATGATTGCTAGTTGATGGTAGAATTGTGATGTGATACAAGAGGTGGCTGGAGTATTTATGACGTCATCCACGAGCTTAGAATGGATCAGCTTGACAACTCTACTTTCAACGTTGTTTAACCCGAAAAATTTATAAAACATTTTCGAGTTTTAGGTAGCAAAAAAGAGTTTTAAACACATCAATCAAATAGACATAAATCACGGATATTCTCTTAGTTTAAACTTAAAGTGAGAGGATGAGAAATTTTAGATCAATGACGGTTTAAACTAGTGATCATCTCGATTTAAGTGACCTTAGATGAATTAGATGTCAAAAAATGGGTATAAATACCTCGAATCTGGAACATTGCACTCATTCTTGATTTTATAAGCCTCTTGTATGTAGCCGAACTCACATAACTTTAATTAAAAACAGTTGAACGGTGCAGATTGTTTCAATGACAGATAGACCAACTAAATTGATGGTGCCAAGTTTATTTTGGAAAGTGGATTGAAGATCAAAAAGAGTAAGAGTCAACAGGCATGTCTGATTAGTTAAAATGATACGTTTTTCAAGATTCCTTTCTGCTTCGTTAGTTCACTGACGCTTTTCAAACATTCTTTAATTTCAGCGAACGGTTTTGCGATTGATTTCGTTATATATAATTTGGCTAAACTTTTGACATCATCCTCTTGTTTAAACAATACAGGCAAAATGGACGGAGAAAATTCATTTAGGTACTAAATATTAATATGATAAAACTCTAATGGCCATCGATCTCAAGAAAGGGTTAGATGATAATTTTAATAAGAACTCATGTTCTCCGAGCGAGTTCTTCATATAAATGATGATTGAAAAAACTGTTTTTTACTTGATGCTTACTGAGATGGGAATCCCAACTGTTGACGGCGACCTTAATTGCTTTGTTAATATTTCCAATTTTGAGTAAGGTAGACACCGTGATATCAGGATTTGAGTTGTGCTCCACAAGCTAGGTAATCAAAATCTCACCTTTTGAACCAAGTCACTCTTTTTAAGATCAATAGCAATCGTGAATATAGGGGATATCGGTACTGATGGTACGAATCTACAAATTATAAAAATTGGAACATATTTTCAAGGCAAAAAAACAGTCAAGAAATTACCACGTCTACAACCTAATTAGGAAAATTATACTCGGCTTACTGATTAAAACACAATTCCAAGTATAAAAATTGAATTGTTTCTTTAACGAAAACTTTAGGAAGTGAAAAATTTAAAAAAATGACACAATTCTACATTTTAAATCGGAAGAAAATGAAACGAGATTTGAGTTTAATGACTATAACGATCAAATAATGGGAATATTTATACACAGGTTGATCGTAACTCTATAGATATTTCAATCTCAAAAATAATTAAAACAAACTATAAACATCAAATCGTGATAATTATCCTTTTTCGCCCTTTTAGCCTTTACCGGGTTTTGCGTTCAAGTGGTCGCACCTATTTTTTTAAAAGCTGATATCAAACTATAGTTTTCTTCGATAAACTTATTAAATGTATTAACCAAGATGAGGATGGTAAAAATATCATACAGGATGATTAGTTTGGTTAGTTTTTTTTGACTATGGAGTGAATTTCAATAT